>BGNK01003906.1:4797-49471 GCA_003297005.1 Symbiodinium sp. clade A Y106
TTTGGGCCATAGGTGTCACGATGCTCCTTCTCATGTGGTCTGTGTACTACGATGACTTTGTTGGCGGCGAGATCCCTCCACTATCGCGCCTCTTCGACGTCTGTGCCGAAACACTTTTCATGCTCCTGGGTTGGGACACTTCGCCCGACAAGCCGTCAACCTTTGGGGGATTGCAAAAGTTTTGGGCTTAGAGTTTGATCTTCGTGAGTCGCAGCTTGGAAGGTTCTACATGAGGAACACTACCTCACGTTGTGAGGAACTGCGAGACACAATCTCAATCATTNAGGTTCTACATGAGGAACACTACCTCACGTTGTGAGGAACTGCGAGACACAATCTCAATCATTCTTGAGCGAGGGACACTTGCGAGAAAAGAGTGTGAGCGATTAAGAGGGCGGCTGCAATTCGCATCGAACCAGGTGGCTGGAAAGAAAGCCGGGCTTGCTTTCAAAGTGCTCTCAAAGCATTTGAGGACGAGACAGACTTCTGTCGACGACGAACTGAGGGCTGCACTCCTTTTCTTGCGTGACAGTTTTCTTGAAGGAGCACCGCGAGCACTAAGCGCAAACATCTTGCATCTGTGGCATGTGTACGTCGATGCCTCCTGCGATAATGACAAGATTGGCCTCGGTGGTGTTCTCATCTCCGACACAGGTGTGCGAGTGGGTTACTTCAGTGAATGGGCTACTGCCGAGTTGCGACAGGTTGTGGGTCCGAGCAGCAAGAACCCGATCTTCGAGTGTGAGTGTTTAGCTGTGCTTATGTGCTTCCGTGTCTGGGGATGCCTGCTTCGCAGCTGTAACGTGGTGGTGTTCTCTGACAACNGAGTGTTTAGCTGTGCTTATGTGCTTCCGTGTCTGGGGATGCCTGCTTCGCAGCTGTAACGTGGTGGTGTTCTCTGACAACGAGGGCACCCGCGCGTGCATGATCAAAGGGGCCTCCGACAACTCCGTCGGGATGCGCCTAGTCGATGCCACTCACAACGCCATAGATTCTGCTTGCTGTGTGCCTTGGTTTGAAAGAGTCAACACGGCTTCTAACATCGCGGACGACCCCTCAAGGGGGACAGTGGACGAGAGCCTTGGGAGACGCTTCGAGACGGATGCGCTCAGCATCGCACAGTCGGCATTATTTCCGTGGGGATAGTCGTATGCTGACTGTACGACTTCGTGCATCTTGGGTGCACTTCCTTTGCAGCATCATGGATGCTGCTTTCCCCGAGCATCGTTNGGGATAGTCGTATGCTGACTGTACGACTTCGTGCATCTTGGGTGCACTTCCTTTGCAGCATCATGGATGCTGCTTTCCCCGAGCATCGTTATGGATGCTCATTGGCGGAAACCTTTGCAAACTTTCTCGGAGCTCCCCACGCACCGGCTCTCGCCTGCCGTTAAAAAGAAGAAGTGAGTGCGCCTTCTCCGTCTGCGACATATATTTGATGAATGAGTTTTTATATAACTCCATNTGCAAACTTTCTCGGAGCTCCCCACGCACCGGCTCTCGCCTGCCGTTAAAAAGAAGAAGTGAGTGCGCCTTCTCCGTCTGCGACATATATTTGATGAATGAGTTTTTATATAACTCCATTTTCCTTTCTTTTGAATATGGCTTCTGCAATATATTTCAACTTGAAATATATTCTTCCTTGTTTGGAAACACCTGAACAACAGAATTTGGAAATAANAATGAGTTTTTATATAACTCCATTTTCCTTTCTTTTGAATATGGCTTCTGCAATATATTTCAACTTGAAATATATTCTTCCTTGTTTGGAAACACCTGAACAACAGAATTTGGAAATAAAACATTGATTATCTTCTGGAGCTTATTCAATCTGAGAGCCGCCGTATCGCCCTCATCTTCATTTCGCTCCCGTCAGGAACAGCCAGTGTCCACCGTGGCAAGCACATCGACAAGTGGGCTCGCCAAGGTTATCCGTTGCCTTCAGCTCTTCGGGGTTCTGACTACCCCGACATGTTGCCCGGGCTCTTTGGGTCAGACCGTCGGAGAGTTGAAGAAGCTAACCAACTGTACTTTGAGCTGGCTCGTCTAACCAACTGTACTTTGAGCTGGCTCGTCTTGTCAAATTTGCTTGTTCACTTAATCTGCTGGTGGCAATTGAGAATCCCGATAGTTCCTTGTACTGGAGCACATCCTTCTTTCAGGGCGTATGTTCGACCTGCGTTGGGTTTGAAACTCGTTTCCACCTCTGCTGCCACGGTGGCGAGCGGCCGCGTCTTCTTCGCATTTGGGCTTCACAAGATGTCTTCGGTTCCCTTGAAGCTCGGTGTGACGACTCGCATACCCATAAGCCTTGGCAGCCACGTCTCGTCGGCAAGCAGTTGAGGTTCAGGACTGCTGACGAGTCGATTTACCCCTCGCTTTTCTGTCACCGCCTGCTGTCTGCTGTGGCAGCTCGCTTGGGTCTTCCTTTATTTTCTCAGGAACCAGCTCAGAGCATTTCGCTGCATGACAAAGGCACTCGTCTCGCACTCGGGCAGCAGCCCAGAGGATCGGGTTTTGGACCCTTAGTGGCAGAGTTTTCGCACTTCATTTCTTGTTTCTGCCCCGCTGCTCGGCCTCAGCTTGCAGATGCCTTCTTTGTCAAGCAGCCGAAGGGTGCACGCATTGTTCGTAGGCGGGTCTTGCAGCCGGGGGAGGTTTCTCAGGCCTTGGAACACTGCGAACATTGTGTTTTTCTTGAGGTGCCTGACCTTAACTCTTCTAGAGACTTCCCCTGTCCGTTTCCGATTGAGTTGTGCAGCATTGGCATTCCTTGTCAACCTGGCGAGTTCATCAAACGAGCTGTGGCCGTGGGCCACCCTCGCAGCCTTGAATTCCATCTTGATGAGGATGTCAGTCGTGCAGTGCATGCAAACTTTATTGGAGATGCATCGGCTTTAGCCAGTTTCCGAATCGACTTTGTTAAGAAGTGGTCAAATAGAGCAAAGGAGTTGCAAGGTGCGGAAGATGCTCTCCATGCCGAAATGCCCGAGTACTTGGCACAGGTTCTTAAAGGCAAGAGGCTGCTGTTGTTCAAGGAGATGATGACGGCAGCCGGGTGCACTGATGAACTGTTGTTCAGGGACATTGTGTCGGGTTTCAGGATTTCGGGATGGATGCCTGTCACGGGTAATACTGCAGCTAAAGTCCGTGCACCGAAAATGTCTACGGCCTCCTTGAAACTTCTTGCACCAGGTCTAAACAAAGTTGTTTTTGCTAAGATGTCAAGACGGCAAGAGGCGGATCTTGAGGATGCTGTGTGGCTCGAGACTCAGAAAGAGATCGATGCAGGTTGGGTTTGGGTTTCCTCTGAGTTTTCTGGTCGCAGCATCACGATGAGCTTTGGTATAAGACAGGGGGGGCAAAGTGAGGCTAATTGACGACTGTACCATCTCCTGCCTTAATCTTACAGTCGGCTTGAGGGAGCGTTTTGAGTTGCATACAATCGACAAGCTGGCAGCTGTCCTTGCATGTGCTCTTGATTGTGCTCCTGCCAGCCACTTGACGAATTGGGTGGGAAGAAACTATGACTTGAAAGCAGCATACAAGCAATATGGAGTCCACCCTGAAGACAGGGACCTGGTCAGGCTTGCGGTCAACAGGCCGAGTCAAGAGACTCCTGAGATGCTTGGCCTGAATGCCCTTCCTTTTGGCTCAGTAGCATCGGTAAGTGCCTTTTTGAGGGTGTCGTACGCACTTTGGAAAATCGGAATAGTCCTAGCTCGTGTGCTGTGGACTTCTTACTTCGATGACTTCACAAATGTGTGTAGGTCAGTCTTGAAGGCCAATACTGCTTGGGCCATCGAGTGTCTCTTTGATCTTCTTGGAGTGACATTCGACAGATCGGGCAAGAAGGCAGTGGAACATGCAGCCGTTTTTGGCACCTTGGGTTTGCAAGTTGACTTGTCTCTTACAAGTGAGCGGCAGATTCGTGTGGGTCATACGGATAAGCGGAAAGATGAGCTCCTTTTATCCCTAAATGAAATCTTGGACGCAGGCAGTCTGGAGCCTCGGGCCTTTGAAAGGCTTCGGGGGCGAATGGTTTTCTTTGAGGGGTACAGCTTTGGACGTGTGAGCAATCAGGCCATGCGCGCATTGGCCTCTGCTAGCAAGTCTTCAAAAACCACTCTCGAGCTTAATCACCTGCACAGGTCTTCATTCAAGGTGCTCGTTGATCGAGTCGCAAGTTCGGCCCCGCTTGTTGTGCAGCCCAGCATTAGGTCCACTTGGATCCTCTTTACGGATGGTGCTTGTGAGCCTGAGCGCTCCTGGGGTGGCATAGGTGGTGTGCTCATTTCGCCAAACGGTTCTTGTGTGGGATATTTTGGCGAGGAGGTACCGCTGTCTTTGATGGCCGATCTTCTTGCAAGGTCGAAGAACCCGATTTTCGAACTCGAGCTGGCACCACTCATAATTGCTTATGAGTTGTGGCAGAGCCTCATACAAGGATCGCAGCTTGTTTGTTATCTTGACAATGAAGGGGCACGACACTCATGCATCCGGTGCTTCGCTGATTCTTCTCAGGCATCCGACCTTTGGGTGCAGAAGATTCTTGATCAAGAGATGCGTGCTCGTGTTCATGTGTGGTACGGTCGCGTGCCCACTTCTTCGAACATCGCGGACGGACCGTCCCGACTCAGCTTTGAAGCTGTTGCAGACATGGGCGGGCATAGGTCGCGTCCCTCTCTGGCCACTCTCCTTTCTTGAAGGGGGCGTGCTCAGGGTATCGTGGCATTCCCCTTTGGAAGGAAAAGATGAGGTCCGCCGTATGCTTTGCTTTACATTTGAATATTATATTGATTTTGAAGATATCTTGAATGAATTATATTTGAGATTATCTTGTGATATCGCAATCATAATGATTGCACAATTGCACATGATGTGTTTCGCAACAGAGAATAAGTACATCCTCACGGAGTGATGATCACTTTATTCTTCTTTGCGAAAATTTTTCATGCTTGAAAAATTAACATCATGTTTTTCCACACNTCTCTTCACACATGTGGCAACAGTTTGCTGTTGGGCATGTGAACGATTATATTCCCTCGCTCGCCTCAAGCGGAGGGAGGGTGGGAAAGCAACAAAGTTTGCTTCTATAGTCTTTTGACCCACCCGACCCACCCTGTTTTATATTCTTGAGCCTACCCCTGAGCCGTTGCGTGCTCAGGGTATCGTGGCATTCCCCTTTGGAAGGAAAAGATGAGGTCCGCCGTATGCTTTGCTTTACATTTGAATATTATATTGATTTTGAAGATATCTTGAATGAGTTATATTCGAGATTATCTTGTGGAAATATCGCAATCATAATGATTGCACATGATGTGTTTCGCAACAGAGAATAAAAGTCCCTTCTTGAGGATGCTGGGCATGAGGACAACGAGCTTTATGAAGACTTGGCAAAAGGGTTTGACCTAGTTGGTAGGCTTCCTGAAAGTGGGGTCTTTAAGAAAAAGTTTCGGCCTGCCACCTTGCTTGAGGACGATCTTCGAGAAGGAGCTGCTCGTGCCATGGCGGCTACCCTTGCCACGGTGGGGGCGTCGGACGATCCAGTCATAGATGATGGAGTTCTGCAAGCTACCCTTAAGGAGGTGGAGGCAGATGTAGTGGAGGGGCCCGTCGATCCCACCACACTGCCTCCAGGTGCCACATTGACTCGGCGCTTCGGCGTCATACAAGGTGAGGTCGATGGTGTACCCAAGGTTCGGCCTATAGATAACTATAGGGCTTCTAGGGTTAATGCTGCTGTGACACAATCCGAGCAAGTCACTGTGCACACNGGTGTACCCAAGGTTCGGCCTATAGATAACTATAGGGCTTCTAGGGTTAATGCTGCTGTGACACAATCCGAGCAAGTCACTGTGCACACGCTTGATGTTGTGGCCGGGATGGTGTCCACGTGGCTCGCAAGAGCCAAGGAGCGGAAAGCCAAATGCCAGCTAGCTGCCAAAACGTGGGACCTCAAAGCTGCTTACAAACAATTACCGCTTAGTGACGATGCCTTCGAAAGAGATTCTTATTTCGTCATCTTCGATCCCAGGAATGCGAAGCCTGCAGTGTTCAAGCAGAGAGCTTGCCCTTCGGCTCGAGGGCATCTGTGACGGGCTTCATCAGGAGCGCCCTCGGAATTTGGACTGTGGCCGTTATATAAGCTTCTTTTCCTTGTGTGGTCAGTGTACTTTGACGACTACCTCAGCATAGCTAGAGAGAGCGAAGCAAAGCATGTCGACCTGGTTGTCAGCGTGTTCTTCAGGTTGCTGGGTTGGAGGGTGTCTTCAGACAAACTTCTTCCCTACTCTTCGTGCTGCAAAGTCCTGGGTATTGAACTTGACGTGGGCAATGCCATCCGCGGCTACGCCTTGCTGAGAAATACCTTGAAGCGTCGGAACGAGATTGTGGCCTCTCTTGAGAAAGTCCTTGCCGAGGGCCACATAGATGCAGCCACTCTTGAGAAGCTCAGGGGACGTGCTCAGTTTGCAAGTGGGCAACTCTTCGGCAGGCTTGCACGGCAGGCTCTCCACTGCTTGTCGGACAAGCCAACAAAAGCGTTAGGATTGTCACAAAAGTTCCGCTGGGGAGCAGGGTACCTTGTGGAGCTTCTTCAAAGCGAGCGCCCTCGCACAGTGTCCAGAGACTTGGGCGACAACCGACTTGTTTTCGTTGATGCCTCCTTCGAGCCCGAAGGTTACAGTGGGCTAGGGGGTATCTGCTACGATGCAAATGGTAAAGTCCTTAAATGGTTTGCGGGTCCTGTGCCGACTGACTTGCTCAAGGTCCTTCAGGGTTGCTTTGGGGAAACCCGCGAGACAGTGATTCATGAGCTCGAAGCTCTTGCCGTGGTTGTTGCTCTTGAGCTCTTTAAAAAACACTTGGCAGGACGCAACGTCGTCGTGTACACCGATAACTCGGGTGTGCATG
This sequence comes from Symbiodinium sp. clade A Y106, assembly GCA_003297005.1. Taxonomy (NCBI): domain Eukaryota; class Dinophyceae; order Suessiales; family Symbiodiniaceae; genus Symbiodinium; species Symbiodinium sp. clade A. The sequence goes on from BGNK01003906.1 coordinate 11,713, forward strand.
GCACTTTCGTGAAGTGTTGGTCGGAGAATGCTGTAGGGAGTGCTCTGGCTTTCTTGGCAGCAAAGAAGGAGTTCGAGCTACAGGCTTTCTTCTACTACGACCGTGTGCCTTCGCATAGCAATCCTGCTGATGCTCCGTCTCGAGGCGCCGTCTTGATGGAAGGTCAGCTCAGGGCCGAATGTGCGGCCAGTGTTCTTGAGGAAGTGCTCAAGTGTGCGCTGTAGCTTGCCACGTTCTTACGGGGGCAGCCAACGTGGGCATCAGTTTTCCCCTTTCAAGAAAAAAGAGTGTGGCGCGACTCCTTTATGATATGAATGTATATTTGATTGCCGAATGTCTTTTTATATTCGGAAAGATATTTGATTACATGTTTCACATATATCAATTGTTTAATATGTTAATGCCCGGTGTTTTGCACAAAGGGAAAATAAGAACTAACTCCGTGTGGGCGCGGATGAGTTTTTATTTTCCCTGCAAAACAAATTTAAATTCCAGGGAAAAAAAATTGGGGCATGCATGGTTTTCACTTACATGTGAGCTCATGTGAAGTTTGTTTCGACCGAAACGTTTCTGCTCCAGGGTGAGGTGGGTGGGACCCCCGTAGTTTTGTGAGTTTTTCGTCCCGCCCGCCCAAGTCCCTCTGTTACGGAGATGTGCTCCGCAGTGGTTTCACCGAGAAAGTGCTCGTAAAGTGGAAGGTGCCACCTTGTTTTGACTTTTCACCGTCATGCTGAAACCGTTGCCCTGGGCCCTGCGCCCAGCCAACGTGGGCATCAGTTTTCCCCTTTCAAGAAAAAAGAGTGTGGCGCGACTCCTTTATGATATGAATGTATATTTGATTGCCGAATGTCTTTTTAGATTCGGAAAGATATTTGATTACATGTTTCACATATATCAATTGTTTAATATGTCAATGCCCGGTGTTTTGCACAAAGGGAAAATAAGTGAAAACCCTTTAATTTCCATACCCCGCCCGGACCCAGCCTTCGCTTCAACATCCATCAAAGCATCAAAACAGCCCTCGAAACAAACAAACTCCGCTGCCCAGGCTTCTGCCCGGGATGCACCTCGGACTCAGTTCGGACTCAGTGCATCCCTGATGCCGGGATTGAGCCAGGTACTCGGGTTGTAGCCGTTTTAGATCTGGGCTTTCGGGTTTGGACTGAATGGCTTGGCAAGTCCTGGCATGGTTTCGTTATGATGCAGGACCCAGGCCTCTAAATTTTCCGAAAATTTAGAGACCTGGGCGCAGGAGCCAGGAAATTTTCCGAAAATTTAGGGACCTGGGCGCAGCCCCAGCCCCAGCCCAGTATTGGGCCCCATTGGGCTGGGTCGGATTTCGTAGCAGAATGGCTTGCTGTGCATGGGCATTTTGATCCAGAGACTCCGGATGGCAAGCGGCAAGAAGTGCTTTGCTCGGTGCTGTAGGTTTCGGGTTTGTGTGCCGGAAGTCACATGGTCACCAATTGGATCGTTTGAGTCTCCAGGGTGTTATCGTATCAGTCACCATTGCCCGGAGGCTTCTCACAATCACATTATTGCTTTACATGCCTGGAACTTTCAGACTTTGAGTTTCTCTGGTGACGTCGCCGTGGAACCCTTCGTCAGACAGAACAGTAAACTGGGCCCTGAGCGCCCCTGGCTTTCCTTTACGATGCTCCCGGGCGGCTGGTCAGTTGGCCCTGTGATCTCCGAGCTCGACTCACTTTTGGCTTGGGCTCCCCTCTCTGCTGGACTGGGTCCATTACCTGATCGACGAGGACCGCGTCAGAGCCATCTATGTCGCTGTCCCCTTGGACTCAGCCCTTGCCGCCTTCCGCCACAGCCTTGCCGCTCTTCTTACAGCCCGTGCTGCAGATGTTGCTTTTGTGGTTGAGGCCAGTTTTCGTCTGCCCGACCGCGCCCGGGGCCTGTGGCAGGGGGGCGCTTGCTCTGGACGGCGTTGAGGAGTGCGTCTCCTCCTTCTGTGCCTTTGGGGCTCCCTTTCGCAAGCAATTGCGTTTCATTGCTTTCTGCTGTGACCTTCACCCTCTCTCGAAGGAGTGCTCCTGTGTCAGCCCTCACCGAGCTTCAAGGGGGGCCGCAGCCAGGGCTGCCTTTGTACCTGCCTCGGGGATGCCCGCCTGCGTTGCACCAAGCCCTTCGAGCTCGAGCTGCCCATCTGCGCCGCGCTGACCTTGACATCGAAGGCCTTGAGCGTCTTGCCCCCTCGGACCTTGCGCTCTCTCTCGACTGGAGGGTCGACCAAGTCTGGCGATGGAGAGGGCAGGTGCACATCAACATTTTAGAGGCCTCAGCCCTGAGCCGTCTCTTCACTGCTGGTATGTACTGCCTCACGAGGCTCATCCCAGCAAACAACCCCATGACTGCCCTGTCACCTCCTTGGGCCCTGCCTTCTGGAATGAGGATCGCCTCCTTCTTGATGCTCGCAGGCCAGGTGGGCGGCCAACTTTCACCTTCAGCCCACTTGTGCTAGGCATGCCTCGTTGCCGTTCCGAGCTTTCTCCAGGCCCGTCGCCTTTGACTCTACCTTTGGATTCCCTGGCGAGGGCCCGTCCCCGCACCTCTGGACTTCGGGCCCAGCCCTTGGGCTTTTCGCCTTTCTCTTTGGCCTTCCTGGTTCGGGTTTTGGTTTCTTGCTTGCCTAGAGCCCGCTGCCGCCATGGAGACTGCACGCCCGGAAGGCAGAGCTGCAGAGGAAAGACTAAGCCAGGGCTGGTACCTTCTGGAAAAGGGGAGGCCCACGCTGGCCACCACGAGGGACAGACGCGAGAAACTGCAGGGGCTTTTCGAAGACTGGCTTCGAGCCAGAGGCCGGACCTGAACCGGCTTGCTGGCGCTGGCTAAGTATGACGTCGAGCAGCTGAACGAGGTTCGCATCTGGTACGGCCAGTGGCTCTACGCAGAGGGGAGGCCTTACTACCACTTCTCCGAAACCATCAATGCCTTCTCTGTTGCCTGCCCTCAGGTACGCCGCCAACTACAGGCGGCATGGGATGTAGCTTTTGCTTTGCTTCCTTGGCAAATTTTGCTAGCCATGCTATCCATCTCTATGGTCTGGGGTTGGCTGGACGTGGCTGGCATATTGGCGATATGCTGGGGAGGCCTTGCCCGAGTTGGCGAAGCCATTGCTGCTTACAGGAGAGACCTTGTTCTCCCGGAGGACATAGGAACGGAGTGTGGAGCAGATGGTTCCATGATCCTGCTGGCGGTCATGGAGCCAAGACCAGGTTTAAGGCGGCGAGGCACCAGTGCCTCAAGATTGACCAGCCGCAGCTTGTGAAGCTGGTGAGGCTGGCTTTTCAGGACCTCCGCCCAGAAGAGAGGCTGTGGCAGAGATCCGGTTCCACTCTCCGGGCCCGCTTCCAGAAGCTCCTCGCTGCCCTTGGCATTCCGCCGCATGCCGTGGCAAACGTCAAAGACTTCGATCTTGCGAGTTTGCGAGCTGGGGGTGCTACATGGCTCATGACTCATGGCCGCTACCGAGAGCCCCGACTTTGTGAGAAGGAGGGGCAGGTGGATCACCACGAAGGTCATGGAGATCTACATCCAGGAGGTCGCAGCCATGATGTTCCTCCCAGGCTGTCGCCCGAGCGGCGGCAGCATATTTTCGGCTGGACGAACGCATTCGACGAGGTCTTCGAGTACGTTGTCTGGTGCAAGGGCCTCCGAGTTCCTTCGAGGTCCTCGCTCTTTCTCCTTCAGCAAGGCGTCTTTCATGCTTGACGACACGGGTTCTGGATTCTATGCTTTAGGGTCTGGGTGTCTTCGGAGTCCTGCAGCAAGCTGCTTTTGGGGTTGTACAGCTCCGATATAACTTGTGTGTCGTCGTACAGGTGCAAAAGAGAGTCCGAGCTCTTGTTGCATAAGAGCGAGTGGCGAACCCGCGCCGTTGCTCAAGCTTCCCGCCCTCCGCTCCCGGCGCCCTTGCTTCGGAGTCCTGCAGCAAAGCTGCTTTTGGGGTTGTACAGCTCCGATGTAACTTGTGTGTCGTCGTACAGGTGCAAAAGAGAGTCCGAGCTCTTAGATAGCAAAGAGACTCAACGGCTTCAGAAGTTGCTGTAGTTCCTGGTCTTCCCGACCAATTCTTCTACCCGCAGCCCTGGGCAGAAAAGCCGATGAGCCTCGAGCTTCTAGTTTTCGCCAATGACTGTTTCACCAGTTTCGGCCAAAGCATCCTCGCCAGGCACGGGGTTAGGCTGCGGCCATGCTTTTTTGAGGTCAGCGCTGAAAAGGTTGTGACCGATGCCGATGATGATGCTGGTTGTTGGTTGCTTGTTTGCCTCGGCAACATCAGAAGCCCTTCCGCCGACATCGGCGACCAGTCTGAGAACATGCCGCAGCGCAGCTCAGTTTCTCAAGTCAAGTCTGCTTGCGCCCGGTGGACATCATGGACGGCACCGCAGACTGATTACAGCATTTTGTTGGAGTTGCCTTTGTTTCAGCTTTGCCAAGGTCTTGCAGCGGATGCTTTGCTAATGGCGCTCAAGATGGCGAACCGGACCATGCGAGAGGCACATCGTCGAATCTTTGTTTTTGGAGCGTTTGATCTGTTTTTGGCTGTGCTTGTGTTAGGTGAACAGGCAGCGGCTGGGGCTACTGGACCAAGTCTCCACTTGGTTCCAAACCAGCTGCTGTTGTGCGGTCTTCGAGGAAGAGCACGAGGTGGGCGAACAGAGTTATTGAGCACTGGCTTTGTGGCCGTGTTGCTTAATCCAAAAGAGGTGAATGTCGCCTCATGAGCGCGTCGTTGTTGGACAGGCAGGGCCCCAAGTCCACAGAGTCGAAGTCCCCTTTCTTCCTTCCAAGATGAATGCTCTTCGCTTGGCAAGTCATTTCGCGCGAAGACAACAACCCATAACGTCCAAGCCGTCCCCGTTTTGATTCGTTTCAATCAACTTCAGAAAAGTCGTGTCGCTGTTCTGCTGCGCTGGTCGGAAGTTGCTGCTTGGTGAGCGACGCCTGTGGCCGTTAGTGTCGGGCTTAAGTGTTTGGGTCGTTGATGCTTCATTTGGCGTGTTGGCGAAGGCGCAGTCAGAGCAGGTCCGGTTATTGCACGGTTGTGGGTTTTCTACAGCCATAGAAGAGTGTGTATTGATGAATTATGGGATTTAGGAGCCCTGCGACGTTGCCCAGGTCCCAATGCCCAATGCAGTTGTGCCCATTGCGAGGCTACCAGGCGCAAACATGTTACCCACCATATAAAGGGGGTAGCTGCACAAGGTTTCCAACCAACGTCAACTCATGGTCCTTACATGTATGACCTAAAGAACAACTGCTTGCTTTCAGTTTGCATTCCCGCGTTCTGGGATCGGGCGGTCATAGCAGCAACGGTGGAGGGGCTATGTCGATCCCTTCGTGGTCCCTGTAGAAGCGGAGGGCATGAGATTTTGGGCGCATGTGCCACTCTTACATGAGCGAGGCCACGAAAAGGCATGGTTTTCACGTGATAAAACTCTGTCGAAGCGGGTCAGTAGTTGACAAGCTCCCAGCAAGTTTTTTCTAGCCGCTAGGTGCCAGATTTTCCTCACCGCAAAACATCACCTTTGTAAATGAATGTGCTGGTAGACCCGCCGTGGGCAGAGTTTGCAGTCTCCCATAGCACTGTTGCAAGTATCTTGCCCGCAAGCTGTCTCAGCTGAGCGTGAGCTTTTGAGCGGTCAGCTTTGATCACGCACTGGTGTGCCTTCTCGTCATGTCGTGCATGAGTTGTTGTCCGTGCCAGGTTGCGTCACTAATCGAGCTGGAACGAAGTGCCTCCGAAAGCACATGCCGGTGGCATGGTGCCCGCCAAATTTCAGAGGCTTGCATTATGTATTGGATAGCTTTCTGACAATCCATGCGTAGCTATGTCATTATGTTGCAAAGCAGCCGCATGATGCACTGGACAAACCCACAGCTGAGGATTCCTTCAGCGGGTGCTCCGAGACCGCTGATCATCCCAAAGCTGCTCCTGACCCCGAAACAAGGGCTCGCCACACCAAAGCTCGTGGTTACACCACCACCGGGCCGCTCGAAGTTATTTCAATCAGTGCGTGCTCTCTTCTTTCTATGAGAAGTGTCAGCGTTGCTGCGGCGGTTCCTATGGTGGCGTGGTGGCTTGAAGCGTCCGGATCCGTCGCACATCCACAGGACGCAGAGCATGCCGAAGCAACCAGGGGTCATTGCCCCAAAGGTTGCCGGAGGTGCATTGCAGCAGCTGTGGCGGACGATCAATATGGTCCTGGGGACGGCAAAATGGTGGCAATGGATGGGATTCTGGCGGATGGGGCGACTGGAACACAGGTCAAAGCAAGGGAGGCAAGGGGAAGGATGGCAAAGGCAGGCGAGGGAACGGCAAGGGTAAAGGCGACGACTTGGAAGTCGTTGTCAAGGGATTCCCCTCCACTGACGAAGCCAGCCTAAGGGCTCATTTCCCGTGTTGCAGAGAGATCAGCATTCCGCGTGCCAAGGACGGCTGGCCCAAAGGTGCGGCATTTGTGGGCTTCCACAATAAAGACGGAGTGAATGCCGCATGTTCTTTTGGCAAGTCCCTCTTTATGGGCACTTTCATCACAGTCCGGCCAGCAAGTGAGAAGCACGAGGATGAGGCAAGAGGAAGGGCAATGACGATCTGACCATTGTCATCAAGGGATTCCCCGATCATGTGCATTCAGATGAAGCATCCCTGACGGCATTCGTTTCGTCTTGCGGCGACATTGCCAGGGTCAATCAGCCCAGGTTTCCGGTGCCACTTGGCACAGATTCTGTTGAGGGCCCTCTTGCACCGGATTCTAGCTCCAGAGTATCTTGGGAGATTTGGGAGCTTGCTCTGACTCAGTTGATTACTTTCGTCTCTGTGAGCGTGGAGTCCTGCCAAGTTGACACCGCTCCCGCTGCCCTTGCTTAGAGAACCTTGACCGTTGAGCTATGCTGTTGCGTTGATTTCTGGAAACAGCCGCATTGGTTTGGCAATGCTCGGCAATGATTGCTTTCGTTGGCATGTGCCATCGGCGAGAGGAGGAGCAACGACCCCTTTGACAGCTTGACCCGGCTCCCCATGCAAGGCATGAGGGAGGTGATCCTCACGATCATGCTGGAGTGGCTCACCACCTACATCTGAGGACCGCCCTTGGGACGTGCTCGGATGGAAGGGAATCATCGACGAGGGCTACCCTTCCGAGATCTGGAACGGATGGAAGCGGGTCCAGTGCCGGCCTCGTCGCGCAGAGGACGTCGTCAGCAGCGACTATGTCGCAGGTGTCGGCAAGCTCTGCGGCGGGGCGGAGGTGTGCAACCAGCCCATTGACTATTCGCCAATGTACCCTCTTGGGCCAATGGACCAGCTCTCTATGGTGACTCAGTGGCAGCTCCGGTAGAATCGGCCAAAGTGCAGCAAATAGGGCCGGAGCAGGCTAAGCGGCAACTAATCATTGATGTTTCGCTTCGCGATCGCTTTCCATCTTGGTGGTCTCTTCAGGAAAACAAAGCGACCAAGAGAGGATAACTGGGGCGCAAAAACCAGGTTTATGGTGTTTATGGGGTACTGTAACCGAATGAACCTTTTGCTATATTCATGCAGCTTTACAGACGAACGACGGATTCGAACCTTACATTGTACGGGTCTGGCAACTGGTGGCAAATTGGGGGGTACGACCAGGGAAAGTTGTGTAGTGTCGTACACATGGTTCAGACGTTAAGGCTTTGAACTTCGCCATTTGGACAACGAAGTCAGTCGCAACTCATGGGCGTACACAATGCAGAGACATACCGGGCTACGATCCCCCACGTCAGTGGTGTTGTCGTCAGACTTCGGTTCGAACTCCTCAAACTGGGTGTTGGCAAAGCCTGGGGGAAAATGCTGCCGAAACTGTGATGCATGTTGTGCCTTGTGGTTTCCTGGCTCAAAGGAACGTTTCTTGCCAGTAGGTCTGGCGGTCGTTGGCCCTCGTCGGACAACGTCGGTTGGACATGTCGGAGGCAGCTTCGTCAGGTTTCGAGCTTCTGCGCGCACATGCCTCGGTTTTCGTGTGCAGGCCTATTGCAACAGGTCGCGCAATGCAGTCTTGGTGAAGGATCTAGGGTTGACAGTTGTCCGTGCAGCCTGAAGGGGAGCATGTTTGGGAAAAGCGTGCAAACACCCAGCAACTGCAACTATTTGCGAGGACGATATTGGCAAGGCTTCCTCGAACGCATTTCCAAACTGTGGCTTTGGCCCATTTGTTGGTCGCCGACCTCGCTTCAGGCCAAGCCGTCTGTGTATGATTTGCCACCGGAGGCACGTGCGTCAAGGTCTTGCTATGTGTTGCTTGTGCACGTATTCATTCGATGGTTGAGGCTCGAAACATTGTGGCAGCTGTTTGCAGTCAAATAGTCAAATGTTCAGGCACATTAATTCTTTGGCGTGTTGATGACCACTCAGTTTGGAGAATGTATAACAACAGGACATGTACCCACACCAGGACAGTAGCGCATCCATGACAGCGTGCATGCGTTGTTTCTGATTCTGCCCTGTTCCTAGCAATGTCCCAGCTGGTGTCGCAGCCTCGAAGATCGCCATAGCTGCCATGTGCGCGTACCTGCAGCCGCATGTTCATATGTCTTCAGATGTCTGCACATATCGAGGTCAATCGTTGCCGACCATTTCCGCGAATACGACAAGCTGCTTAACAGTTAGTTATAAAAGCTGCATTATGTGTGGTTTGCGTTTGGCAGAAATCATTCCAGGTGGCCGTGGCTTCGAATCAGCTCGCTGGAGAAGCAGCTTCAGGATCATTCATCGTTTGTCGTGGCCGAGGTCTTCAGCAAAGCTTTCTCTCCAAGTACTGACATTGACTTTCTTGGCGATGTTTCCGGCTTAGGTGCTGTTCTTGATTCTGGCAGCTTTCTCGTTCCTGCACGCTATTTGTGAATCCCGTGACGCAGAGTTTCGTCGGCTGAAGTTGCAGTGTGGCTGCATCCCCTTACATCTTTCTTATGGAGCTCCAGAGTCTCGTTTGCTGCACTGTGTTCCTCAGGATTTGGGTGGCGACATTCATTGTGGGTACGGTCAACGATTACATTTTTATGCTGTTGCCGGTGGTGGACAATTTCTGGCAGGAAGCTTGCCTTGATATCTTGAGGGTGTTCACCCACGAGACCTGTTAGAAGACTGTTCTGGTGCTGCCCAGAATCAAGCCTCACGAATCTGGAAGTGCCTGGGTTACTCTCAGGCACAAGCTGTTCTGATGCTGACCCCAAGAATGCCACTCTATATTCCTTGCGTATACAATCTGTTCATGTACTGGCCTACTGCGCCTTGGATTGAGAAGCTTGCACACCTTTTGTAGCTGTTTTTCGACATCACGGACAGTCCTCGTGCATTGTCCATCGGTCCACCCTCCCACTCAGATGCCAACTTTCCCGTGCCGAGGTGGCGGCCGCTCGTGTCTTCTGTCATGGACGGAAGTGTCCGATCGCAGAAGCGAGCCTTGCAGGTCATCTTTGCTAACTTGTCGGGAGGCTCTCTTGACCGCCGATTTTTTCTCGTTGGAGGCCTTCTGGCAGCCCTTCTCTATGCACCCTACGACATGTGTGGTGCGAAGTTTCTGTGGCCCCTCGACCATGCAAAGATGAGTTTTCACAGCATTCACAGCTGGCAGTCTTGTAGTAGTGCTTGCCGCATGTCGTGGATCCGTTTGTCTGCCTGCTTGAAGGATTTTTCAGTGCGTGTGATGTTGATTTATATTTTCTCGCTTGATGACTGGTGGCTTGCAGCTAGTTGATGGAGCATCTGGACGACAAGGTGGACATGGCATGACACAGATCCTGGAGTTGCACTGCGATGGTTTGGTGTTCCAGGTGGAAGCACGGCCAGGAGCCCAGTCTCCTTCCCAGGACACTGGAACAATGTTGGAAGACTGCCGTCGGACAGTTGATTCTCAGGCATGGACCCTCACCTTCACGTTCTGCTTCTCTCTGCTCCTGTCACCTGGCGCAGTGTGCACATTGCAGGCAGGTTACTTTCTGGCCCAACAAGATGCAGGCGCTGGGGGTCCGATGCTGGCTGGGGCCCGCTTCGGAGCTTGGCTCTGGCGTGTTGGACTCTTGGCGGCTCAGTTTCGCACAGAACTGGACTCTGCAAGTCCCTGCAGTTGAAGACGCCCAAGGTCCACACCGCTGATGCTGGTGGTGCTCAACGTCTTTACGGTCCTGGGATGGGACAGGAGCGAAGCGAGGGGCGTGCGGAAAACTGTGTTGTGAAGCTCGCACAGATGCCTCTTCGCCACAGAATGCTGAAGGATCGGCATGCCCGGCCCGCGGACCGTCCTTTCCACTGCCCTCTTCTTTTCGGCCCTCTGCCTTTGGAAGCCAGCGCTCAAGGCTAAGACAACAGAAAAATCCGCTTGTGATGCCTCGTCCGTGACTCCTGGCTCCACGGAGAGGTCTGGCCACAGAGATCGGCGACTCTGCATCTGTGCACGCCAGAGTGGCCATGCTTACATTTCGAGAGGAGCACGTTTTTTACACGTACCCTTTGTGCTCACAACATGTCTAGTTGGTCTGTACAAGTATAAGTCTGTATCTGGTGTTTCGAGGTCTCGTGTTGGGCCACACAGAATGTGTGAAGTGACATGATCCAGAGTTCGTGCCGGGAGGCGTCACGGCACGAGCTCCCTGAAAGGATTTTTCTGCGTTAGGGGTGAGCCATGGCTCACTGTTCTGCTGCGGAGTTGGCTTTTGCAGTCCAGCGGCTGGAGAATGTCTCTCAGATGTGCGGCTGGGATTATCACATCTCATACGACGTGCTGTTCGAAGGGCTTCAGCACCACTTGATAGATGTTGTGTCGCTCCTATCAGCACGAGAGCAGAGACAGATCCTTGGCTTGCGAGATTTGCTCACCTCTTTGAAGGTAGATAGTGGTGAGTGTGTTTGCACTGGACAGTTCAGCCTTTACAGGCGCTCCTTTCAGGAAATCGGTCAGGCTAGACACGTGGCGGTCCGAGATTTGCGCGTCGAGTCTCGCCTGCTGCATTCCATCGCCCTCGACGGTGGTGCTGCCAAGTGGGGACTGATCTGGCTTCGGAGTGAGTACAGGAAGCTCGGGGAGGACTCTGCTTGTTCAGGGTCCGTGTTGCAATTTTGTGCATTTCCCGTCGCAGATAATTCTTACGCGTCGCTTCAGCAGCGACTTTGAATGTGCTTCTTTCGCTGGAGTCTGGGTTCGAGATGGCCTCGGCGCTCTGGGAGGAGCTGAGGACCAAGGGGCTGCAAGATTTAGCCCCAGTGCTGATAGAACATGGAGTGCGATCCATGGAAGATCTGCGCCGGGGCGAGGGTGTCCTGGTTTTAGCTGGGGTTTCCCCGCTTCAGATTGATCTGTTACTTGGCCGGCAGTGCGAGCCAGCAGTGCTTCAGCCCGTGCGGAGGAGCGACCTTCCACCTATGCCCACTAGGAAGAGGGCTTCTTTTGAAGCCTCGATCGCGGCCGCTCGGCCTGAAGAATCGTGAGTCAGCCATGAAGGGCTGCATCAGGACGTCTTGGCTCAGACGTCCACCGCACCGATGACGAGTCGTGTCAAGACTTGGCACGAGTGGTGCCGAGCTTGGGGCGTTTTGCCCTTTCCATTGGATTCTCACAACGTTTCATGTGCCGCCGCCAGCATGAAAGAGGGCGGCTACAGGTCTTGTGCCCAGTATTTGAGGATGAGAGTTGATGATGTGGTGCATCAGCTCATTCGGGATTACAAACAAAGCATCCTTCGCGGGCTGGGGCCCGAATCCTTGAAGGATGCATTTGATGTTTCGGCCATTCGGCCAGCTTTACAGACGGCCGAGATGCATGTTGGCCCCTGGGACGCTTCCGACGTGGTGTGCATGATTGACGCAGTATTAATTTCCTCGTGGTTCCTGTTGCGGGAGATTGAGTTTGGGGGGCTGCGGCGTTCGCACCTTTACCTGTCTGCCGGTAAGATTCATTTGCTGCTGCCAGTCCAGAAGACCGATACGCAGGGGACCTTGTGTGAGAGATCCCTGGCCTGCTCTTGCAGGATCCGCCGACACCCTTTCTGCCCGTATCACGCCGGGGTTAGACATCTGCACAGGTTGAGTCTGTTCGAGGCCTCGTCGCAGATGACGGCTCGTTTCGCTTTTCCTGACAAGGACGGCATGGAGCGTAAGAAGACCAACGTCATCAGCGCGTTTAGGCGAACTTTGGCCAGGGCAGGAGTCGAGACCACCTGACCCGATGAGGCAGGACGACAGCAGCAGAGATTTCAGGGACACGTTTGTCGTGTCAGCGGGGCGCAGTGGCTCATTGCATTGGGGATTGCAGTCACCATCGTGCAGCTTCTGGGTCGTTGGTCGTCCTCTGCCATCAACAGATACATGCAGACAGCGTTGTTGCAGCTGCCAGCCGTGACGACTCAGGCCTTTCTTGGACAACAGGACGCGACTTCTCAGGCGACCTCACGTGGTGCTGGGGGGCCCGATGCCAGTTCCTCCGTTGGTGCCTTGGGAGGATCAGGCGTCAGTGCAGCATCGAGCTCGTTCGGGGTGCAATCCGTTTTGACACAGCTGGCCTCATTGCAGGACGAAGTTGAGTCGTTGAGGCGGGCCGTCCAAGCCCCTGAAGCGGTCTTCGTTCAGTCTATCAGGTCAAAAATGGTTCACAAGGGGAGAGTTTCCGAGTCCACCAACCCTCCCACGACGTGGCGGACGGTCTGCGGGTGGCCATACGGGGTTCGCAACTTCCTGCGGGTGCTCCCAACTGAGATAGACGAGGCCAATAAGTGTCAGCGATGTTTCGATCCACAGGAGGGAAGCAGCTCGTCTTCTTCATCGGATTCGTCAGCTAGCGGCGGCAGTTCGTTTTCGGCCGATGCCGAGACTAGATTTTGTGTTTCAAGACCGGGCGCGCCCAGGCTGTGTAGAAAGGTGACTTGCGAATCGCCGTTGGTGCCTTTTCCCTGTGGCTTCGGATGTTGCGCTTCACATGCCAATGCCAGGACTTCGACGACGGGGTCTTGAGTGACGACAGATGACCGACAGATGGCCGAGATTGTACGAGGACGTTGTGAGGCCGCGGGGATAGTTCAGATCGGCTCAGCTGGTGGCCGTGTTTTGGGAAGTTTGGACTGAGCAAGTCCAATAAGCGGAGTCACCCAAGTGAGGGTGGTCTTCGGTAGCGTGACACAAACATACGTGAGCGCTATCTTCGAGTTAGATCGTTTCTCGTCGGCAGTCATTTGATGCGCTTGGCATTCCACAACATCGTCTGCTGGCGAATCGCATTGAAGGCTCAGGACGGGGTCTTGCGACTCCGGTTGGCAGTTGGTCGGGGATTGATCGATTTGTTTGCTTCTCGGTTTCTTGTTGCGCGGCTGCGATCCGAGTTTCCAGGCCTTCACTGGGCTGGCGTCTTCATGGGTTTTCTTTAGGCTTCTAGACCCTTCGGCACACAGTCCGCACATGGCTGCTGCGGCCAGCGAGCCGTCTCTTGCCGAGATTGCGACCCAAAGCTGGGGCCCGAGCAGAGATTACGAAGTACCTTTCGGAGCGGGGCCTTCGTTGGGCTGGGGCTCTAGCTTTGGTTGCCACTGAGGATCAGTTCGACAATGTCATTGTGGCTCCTCTGTTGGCCGGCTGGCAACCCAACCCAGCCGAACCTGCGATCGAGCTGACAGCAGCCGAGAAGCCCATTGCGAAGGCCATTCTGCGATTCATGTGGGTCCTGCGGTTGCAGTCAGTCTGCCAGCAGCTGCCCCCGTTCCCGCACCCACGGCGTCTTCATCATCGGATTCGAAGCCTCCTAAGACTCTTCCTGCAGGTGAATGGCGGACACTCATCGACAGGTACAATGGCATTACGCTGAATGGCGAACTCAGGGAATTCCCTGAGGAGGAGTTGCTCGGAGCGGAAAGCGTGGTGGCTAGGGTGCTCCACGAGCACCGGGTGACAAAACTTTACACACCAATTGGTTTATAGGTTTAGGTGAGGTCCTTCAGCGTCGGTCTTTTCAGGCCAATCAATGGCTTGGTGAATCCGCTTGCTAAGCGGAGTCGCTCGACCAAGCTGTCAGTCGGGGACGGGGACGGCATGCTCCGCGAGGATCCGGATCCAGAGGAGGACCGGGTGCCCCGCGGTTCCCTCAGCATCATCTCGATTCGGTGGATCTACGTCCTGTGTTCCGGAGACTTGGGTCCACAAGTATTTTGACGCGATGGATCAAACGGTCCCGTATAAGACCCAATCAGGTGGAAAAGTTCAAGGTTTACTTCGAGAAGGCCTCCTGGAAGCTTTGTTCCGATTTGCGCTCCAATAAGATCTTCAAAGAGGCATCCCAAGCCATCACCCAGGATGTTTCTGCCTATCAGGAGGCTCTCATTCGCGACGAGCCGGCCTCTTCGAATCAGCTCAAATGCAAGCTTGATGAATCTTCTGCCGGTGATGCTTCCTGCAGGGTTCCCCGTGGAAACGCGGGAAGGGCAAGGAAGTCAAGGGCCAGAAAGGCGTGGCAAAGCTCCGGATTGCCACAAACCATGGTACCTCAATCGGATGGCGCCGTCAGGATGCTGGCCACTCTAGGACCTAGGCACGAGCGGTCCTCAAGTGCAGATGGGGGCCGACTCGGCAAGGTTTCAGGATCGGCATTGTCTGGCACTTCGGATGACAAGTTCAGGTGAGATTTGCTGCCGCTACCGCGCAGGAGCCATCGCCATCCACCGTCGAGGAGCATCCTGGCCTCCAGGACGTCGCGATGGGCGACGGCAAGGCGATCCACCTGGATCAGTCGGCCGCGGTGCCGGCGACGGTTCCCGACGCTGCACCCACTGCTGCCAAGGCTTTCGCTCGGGCTTCGAGCCAGGACGGCTCTTCTGGTTCTAAGGCGCTTGGGGCATCTTCCGTAGTGATGACCGTCGGTGCCAAGGCCCGGCGTGGGTCCTTGCCCGAGCCGACTTTCAGCCTGCGTCTTCCTCGGCTTGACCACATTAAGGACGTGATCATCCTTTCGATGTTTGACGGCATGGGTTCTGCGGCTTCGCGGTTCAGCAGTTGGGCGTCAGGGTAAGTCCCTTTTCAAAGGGCTCCGGTTCGAACGAGGGGACATCTGTCAGGATGATGCCACTGTGGTCGCGGGGCTGCTCCGCGACATGGACGCGGAAGGGTCCTCTCCCGTCCTGGTAATGGCCGGGCCGCCCTGTCCGGATTTCTCTCGGGTGGCTTCTGGCTCGGGTAGGTCCGGGCCCACGGGCAAGCTGTTCCAGGTCTTCTGTGAGTTCTTCGAGGCTCTGGAGAGCGAGCTGCCGCATCATGCATTCTTTCCGATCGTTGAGAATGTCATCATGAATCGGCGAGAGGACGTCGACTACTTCAGCCAGCAGCTTCGGTCGGTCCCTTTCATGGTGTGCGCCTCGGACTCGGGGTCATCAGTCGGCCTCGTCTGTTCTGGACGAGGATTGATTTTGCTCGAATCAAGCTGAACCCCATCACCGGGCGAGCAGATGACCCTGCCCGCGGAGGTGAAGGACCAGGAACAATGTCATCATTTTCCAGCTGGTGTTACGCGCGTTCAGAATGTGGAGCCCAGGGATCGTCATAAGATGTTGGGGAACGGTTGGCACATCGGGGTCATCAAATTTCTTGTTTGGCTCATGTTGGCACAGATTGCTCCCACAAATTCATGCGATGTGACTGTGACGGACGCCATTGGTGATCCTCTCCTGAGCAAAATTTTCATCAATGCACGGTCGCACCCGTTGTCATTGAGCCGGGAGCTGCCAGTGTCTAAGTTCGTCAGCTTGCCTCCCTCCGATAACGAGTGGGAACATTGGTTGATGACAGCCGATATTGAATCCGATATTGCGCATCCACTTTTGTCCGAACCCAAGGTCTGCCAGGCCTTGCGATCCGTGTATGATCGACTGCATTCGATCGACGGTGATCTACATTCTTTTCGAGAGTCGGTTTTGCAGAGTGTTGAGGCACTTGTTCGGAAGCGCAAACAATCATCCACATCGTGGTTTGCAGGGTTATCTCAGCATGTTCAAGCCGCTTACGCTTTGCCTGACTCGACGGGTTTCTTCAAATCCCTGTCTTTCTGGAATTGCTCCGAGGCTGCGGATACCCCGATGTGGAGCGACTGGCATCCGAGCTGGCGCATGGGATTGGCCATATCAGGCCGATGCCAGGGTGGTTGCCCAGGACAGATAAGAAATAAAGCGCCCCCATCAGTTTTGAGGCACTCCAGCGTTTGAACGAGAGTCACGCTCGGGAACGCCTCGATCGTCGCCGTGTCGACGACGAGTGGGAGGCCATGTTGAAAGAAGTCATGCAAGAGGTCCGTGATGGACGGATGGAGGGCCCTTTTCGTGCCCCAGCCGGCTGGAAGCAGCCAACTGTGCCGGTCCAGGGTCATCCCGACTTCGATTCGCTTCTCGAGTGCCCAGATGCACATCCGTGCATAGCTTGGGCCGTGGTCCAGGAGGGGTCTGACGGCAATCGCAAAGTCAGACGATGCGAGGACTACCGTCGGAGCTTTCACAACGACACAATCGAAGCCTTTGATGTGCCCCCTCATGATGACATTTCTGTCTACGTTTCGTTGGTTAGACACCTTGATACTTTAGGCGAGTTCGCCATGATCTGGGCTCAGGACCTTCGTTCGGCATACAGACAATATCCGGTCGAGAGCCCCAGTCACTGCTATGTTGTAGTCATGACTCCAGCCGGGGCAATACTCTGGCGACACAGAGTGATGCCCTTCGGGGCGACTGCCAGTGTTTTCCACTTCAACAAAGTCACAGATGCATTACTTTGGCTGGCGGACGATGTTGCTCATTCCTGCCATTCATTACGTCGACGACCTGGGGAGCGTCGACCCGGCGAGCTCTGCAGAGTCCAGTTTTCAGTCTTTCGATT
The DNA here is from genome assembly GCA_003297005.1 of Symbiodinium sp. clade A Y106. Classification (NCBI taxonomy): domain Eukaryota; class Dinophyceae; order Suessiales; family Symbiodiniaceae; genus Symbiodinium; species Symbiodinium sp. clade A. The sequence goes on from BGNK01003906.1 coordinate 28,592, forward strand.
CGTTCTGCTCGATTCTGGGCTTTCGACTAAGGCCCTCAAAGCGACAGCCTCCTGGCGCAGAGCAGAAATTGCAAGGCGTGGTGGTGCGCATCGCAGCCGAGGGCGTGTTTGTTGCGCTATCGGAGTCTAGAGTTTTCAAGCTGCGCCAATCATTGCGACAGACACTCTTGCAGGACCGCTTGACACCGGATGAGGCAGCGCGGTTGGCTGGAAAGCTGGGTTTTCTTTCTACCTCCCTGTGGGGTCAGGTCGGGCTGTCACTAATCCGGCCGATTTATGGCCGCTCTCAAGGCATGAGGGACGGCGCAACTTCACTGGACTCAGGACTTCGTGCTTCCATGGAGTGCATTTCGAGACTCCGATTCCGCGCTTCATTCCGTTCGCGGCATCAGGAATTCCGGTCACCGTCATGTATGCCGATGCTTATTTCAAGTTGGGCGATCGTAAGTGGTCTCTGTTTGATGAAAACATACCGACTCACTGGCCATCAGATATGCACCTGGCCGAGAATGGCTGGGGTTTCTTGTGTCGCGATCGTGGCAGGGTGACAGCGGGCCACGGCCAGGTCCCTGCGCATATCCTGCGCTCTTCGGCTCCAGGCGTTCGTACATTTATTTCTTGGAAATTTTGTCTCAAGCAGTGTGCCTTCTGACGAATAGTGCCAGCTTGAATGCTTTCTGGGTGTCCTTTTGTGATAACCGTGCCGGCCTTTCAGCTCTTCGCAAGGGTTACGGCAAAGATGAGGCCATCAGCAGACTATTGCCCTGGTTTCATGCTATGTGTCTGCGCAAGAGATGGCACGGTCATTTTGCGTGGGTGTCTAGCCATGCGAACTTGTCCGATAAGGTCAGCAGGGGAGACTTGCGCCTGGTTCAGGCTCGCGGCTGGCCTCTTCTGCAGTCAGACTTAGGCCCCCTTTGGCAGATCATCGGGCACATCGCCGCGGATTCAACTTATGCTGTTTCTGGTATTTCTTGTGGCGTGCTGTCGCTTTCCTGGCAGTTCACAGGCTCCACGTGGGTGGGGCGTGAGGCGGCGGAGCTGGTGAACGGCAGTGATCGAAGGCATCACTCAGCTCCACCCGTCTCAGCTGTTCGGCTCTTGAGATGCACACATCAGAGACGAATGGGCAATGGCGATAAAAGTGAGACATTGCCGATATCACTGCACAGACTCGCCTAGCATGTCGGGCCACACAGAATGTGTGAAGTGACATGATCCAGAGTTCGTGCCGGGAGGCGTCGCGGCACGAGCTCCCTGAAAGGATTTTTCTTCGCCCGCCTCATCCTCCCTTAGGAAAGCCTTTCGTCTCAACGTGAGCTTGTCCAGACTGCTGGTGGTGATCGAAGGCCTCACTCAGCCGTCTCAGCTGTTCGGCTCCTGAGATGCACACATCAGAGACGAGTGGGCAATGGCGATAAAAGTGAGACATTGCCGATATCGCTGCAGACTCGCCTAGCATGTCCTGTTTATCCCGGAGCATGGCAACGGCAAGTCGTCTCCGCAGCCGTTCGACTTGCGGACTCGTCCCGAGCCCCTCCCGCTGCCGACGGCAAAGGGACCGCCGACGGGCGAGGTCTACATCTAGTTCCCATTCCGATCGCTCGTTTGTACTGCAGGAGACCCCGCAGCGCTTCCATCTGGAGGCTCTTTGCCCGTCTTCTGTCTGCTTCTTTATCTGTGGCAGGCCTCCTGCTGCGATCTCCGCTCCGTTGTCTGGAGCCCAAGCTCCTTTGTTTCTGACTTCCTGTTCTGCCCAGGCCCGACCCGGCGGATCCGCCTCCGGTCGTGGATGTGGAGAGGCTCGGTTGCCCGAATCCATAAGCATTTTTCTGTGAGTCCGCTTGCTCTTTCGCTTGTCGCCTCCTTTCATCAATCGCCATGGCCCAAAAGGGTGGTTCGCATCTACCTCGGTCCATCGCTGGGGTGGCACCGCCTTTGCCGACTCCGATGGCCAAGTCCGGATCTGCCTCCCTCGAACCGGGTCATCCGACCGTAGTGGTGGTTTGTCGGCCGCGCCAATGCCCCAGACCAGGCACCAAGGACGACGACTCGATCTAACATGCTGGCCGACCTGCCCGTCAGCCAACTCGTCCGGGTGTCGGAAGTGGTCACGGACCAATTCTATGCCATTGGCAACTTGGCCCAGCTCGACATCGAAGTGTGCCTACTGTATCCAGGATGGATACTGATCCGCCCCGCTTCGTGCCCTCGCCGTCCGCCCCAATCCCAGGCACAATTCCCTACCTGCTGCTATCATCCCTCTCCGGTCCGGGGCTTCAGTTCCACCTGGTTGCCCTGCATTCCTTTTATTGCGCCTGACAACAAGCTGGCGCGGCATTCTTTGCCTTGCTGCGCTGCGCGGTCATTGCGTCACAGTTGCTTTTGTCGCACTGTCACTGTCGCAGGCTGATGAGTCGCTGGTCCTGCTGATCCCTGTTGCACTTGTTTTTCTGCGCCGCTCTGAGCGTTGCCCTTGACAGCTCGTCCCACGGCCTGCTGTCCCTGCCTTGGCCCAGCTTCTCCGGGGTGAGCCCCCGGCCTCGCCTTCCCGAACTTTGGCAACTGTTGAATTGCACTCTGCTGCCAGAAGGCTGGGTTTTGAGCCCGTAACTCTCCTGGGCTTGTCCCGGTTAAGTCTCCTCCTTCTGGCAACAGTTCCAGCCCGTCGTCTTCTGCTGCTGGCTCTTTTAGTCCGATTCGCCAGCAACTCCTGTGCAGCAACCTGCAGGTGCTACACTTGCTGGGCTGTCATCCTTTTTGGTTTGGCCTCCTTCCTAACATGCTTCCCGTGTCTTCCGTTAACTCCCTTTCGGGGGCGAACGCTGCGGTTCCCCTTGATGCGTCTCCGATGCGCGTGTTCAAGCTTGCACCTATTTTTCCATGTGGTGTGTGTGTGCACTGTTTGGCACCACCAGGGCAACACATTCCCCGTCTGCTGCTGTCCCTGTGCCCGTGCCGCCTTTGCCGGCCCGAATCTGCCGTTGGTGCATGCTTGTTCCGCTTCTGGCTTGTGGGATGTCGTGGTTTATAACGTGTAGATTCAGCAGTGTCATGCTGATACCCGGCGTCGCTTTCCGAACCGGTCGTTGACTTCCTTCTGGCCGTCCTCAGTGCTGAATCAGCTCTCTGGTGTTTGTGTCCCCGCTTCACCGTTCCCGAGCTGTGCCTTGGCTCCGCTCTCTGCTTGAGGAGCGTTGGCAGCACAACACCACTGACCTGGCTCCGTCTGATAGGCCTCTAAAAGCAGTGGACCCAAAACGGCTTTAAGCCCTCCAGTGCGATGGAGGGCACTGCTGCGAGGCCTTGCTCTCTCAAACTGTGACACGACGGAGCTCTCAAAGTCGGGAACGGGTCCGGTTAATGATCACCCTTGGAGGCGCAAAATTGGACCTACGTTAAACCCGGACGGAGCCTTCCATGAAGGACGGCCGGCGATGCCCTTGCATGAATTTTCGGAACTGCAGCTGCAGGCGAAGCTGACGCGCCAAGAGAGTGCGTGCAGCTGCGCACGCCGTAAAGACAGCATGTCGCGCAGCTGTTGTGTCGTCTCTCCACAGCCATTTCTCAATGAGCTGCCCGGAACGACTCGGGTACCATTCTCCTGCCGTCCGGCCTGGAGCTTCAGGACCTGGAAGACTGGAAGACTGGGCTGACGAGGAACTGCTGGTCCTTCTCCGCTTTCTCAGGTGGTTGTTGGTGAGGCCGTGTGTCAGCTTCCCTGCCCGCGAAACGATCTATTGTCAGATCGCACGCGCCAGCCCGGAGTGCCCTCAGATTTGCGAGCAGCGAGTTGCGATCCTACCGGGCACCGTCCGCGCGCCAATCACGTGTGTCGAATTTGCCGCAGATTCGGCTGGTGATTCTCCGGCCCGCTCCGACCACCCGGCTGCTTTGCCGCGTCCGTCCGTTTCGGTTCCTAACTTTGAGGATCGACCGGCTTCCCGCGCTCGGGGCCGAAGCTACGTCCTGTCCGATCAAAGAGGACCTCGCAGTGCCTGCTCATGCGTAATTATGTTGGCGCATGTCCGTACTCTCTCTTGCCCCCAGCCCATTTTGTATCAAGCATATCAGGGTATAGGCGACATGTCCCCGCTCGTTGCTTTGCTTAAGCAGCGGGCCGTCCCGGATGAGCCGCTGGAGCGGATGATGTTAAAGGGGTTCCGCGGCGTTACGTCTGGCCTATGCCCTTCCGGCCGACCTGACGACTTCCTGCGGCTTCTGGGCAGTCGTGTGCCCTGGTTCATCCGTCTGCCTTCCCTTCCCCGATATATATCGGCCCTGGAATCTCGGGTCCTGCCGCCCCGAAGATCATCTGCTAAGCCGCCGAGAACATGGAATTTCTTAAAACCTTACCTGTCTCTAGGTCCCTTGTTGCTTTCCGAGCTGGACTTGCAGACATTTTTTCAGCGTCGATCTGATGGCCAGCTCCTCCGCGCTAGTCTTGGGGGGATTTGGGCTGGATGAGAAGTGGAGTCTCGCTGACTTGTTGCGCGAGGTGTCGGTCACCTTTTTGTGTGGCCATCGCAAAGCGCCTTATTATCCCGTTCGGTTGGTGCCGTTCCCTACCTTGCGTGGGGAAGCAAGCTTCTGGAACCTAAGCTGTGCTGGCCTATCCCTCCCTCCATGCCGCGTGGAGGATGGTGCCGATACCTGCCCCACCGCGTGCTGGTCCGGCCTGATTCCTTTGATTCTCTGAGACAGGTGTGGGTTAGAAGGATTACCGCGGGTGACTTTCCGGCCCGTTTCCGTGCCAATTGATTGGCCTCTGGTGCGAAAACCCCTTTTATCCGATTCCGACCTTGAGCCCTTCTTGCTGGACTTGCGAAACTTTCCCATCCGCTTCCGACTTTTCTACTTTGCTAGCGGTTTGGCTTGGACAGCCTCTCGGGCTTTTTCTGATGGAAGTCCTTCAAACTTGCTCTGGTGATCCGGACAAGGCTTTCGTGGACTTACTCGTTGAAGGTGTCCTCTTGATGTGGATGAGCCCATGCCACCGTGCCCGGCATTGTTCCCTCCGCTTCAAATGGACTTGACGCGCTGCGATTCCGCTCGGGCTCTGCTCTCTCTGCAAACTCCTGTCCGCCGAGATTTCTGAAGGCTGGGTCCAGGAAGTTCCGGGTGGTGCTGAGTACCTAAAGTCACATTATTGCAATGGTAAACTTGGACTAGTCAAGGCTCTTGACTACGACCCGTTGATTGTAGTGGACAGCAGCGTCTTCGGCGTGACCTGCCCAATATATCTGCGAATCCTACGATCACTGAGCTCCGCAATTGTATCTCAACTCGTCCGTCGCTCGAGGCCTTGTTTGCTCTCATTTTGGATCACGCTTATCCTGAATGGGGGTCGGGCAGCGCAGCAGCCACGCTTATCCTCAACCTGAATGGGGGTCTTATCCGGGTGGTTCGCTTATCCTCAACCAACATGGGGTCCCAGGTGCGCATCCTCGACCCGAAGAAAGACGGAGACGAGTGAGTCATTCATTACATTTATTCAGTTGACTTTGCAATTCTTACATTGGGATCTGAGACCTTTCATTCGTTAGTGGTAGTTCTTAATGTTAGAAATGTAGTGAGCGGTTACGCGAAATTCCTAAATTATAACAAATTATAACACAAGTCTTTGAATCCAAAGGAAAGATATTAATTCCGGAATTTCTAAAGTAAAAGCCAATAAAGAAGGAAAGGATTAACCATAAAGTAGAAATAGAGCTAAATAAAAGGTGAAGGAAGAGTGAGCCACGTGAACGGATTCAAATAAAGAAAAACAAATACCTTTCCAATTTCTGTAATTCTCCTTCTTTTATTATTAAATCCTAAGAACCGAGCGTGAGCCAACATGTGAGAGGGAAACGCAAGTGATAAAATCCTCCACCTAATTTACACCTCCATTCTTGGGGTTATTTATTTCTATTCTTACAGGTTTATTTCATTTTACTTCCTTGTGTTCGAACCCAGCTCTTGAATGGATGGCGTTCCTAATGCGTTTATTGGTTAGTTCCGTCCATATTTTTCCTGAATGCGGTTGATTTAAACGAAATGGAAGAAAGAACGCATTCCTTTCACTTCGTTCTTCTCTTTCATTCGTACCGCCACAGCGGGTAAGATCTTCCAGCGTTTGACCACAAAATTCGGTACCCGTGCGTCCTGGTGCAAAGCCTATCCGGGCGTGCGTTTTGACTGGCTGGTTTCTCTGCTTGGACTCTCTAACCGCTACAATGGAATTACCGATTTTTGCCCGTCTCCGTGATCAGCTGGTGAAGGCCTCGGCTTGACATGTGACACCGTTGCACCTGCTCCTCCGCAAGCTGACTGGCAAGCTTCTCATTTTGCCCTTTTTCGAGCATTCCGCCTGACCCTGGCCCCGCTTGATCGTGACCAAGGCTCTCCTCCGCTCCACTGGTCATCTGACCTTCGCTTTATACTAGAGACATCGGTCTCGCCAGCTGCCCGGTTGTTCTCTGGCTTCGATCCGGAACAGAGAAGTTCAGTCCCTGGCTGATGTTCCTGCCAACTTTCCGGGCAAGCGCCCGAGTCTGGATTTCCATCCGTATGCCCCTGATTCTGTCCGGAAACTCTCCAAACAGTTTCGTGCGCTCCTGGACTTATGGGCTTCTTGCCTTTCCTGTGTTATGACACTGTGATGAGCCTCTATTTTCTCGCTGCCGCTCGCACCGCTCCTGAGCTTTGAGGCGCTTGCCGATGCTTGTGCCGACGCCCGTCATGCTGGCATTGGGGGCTTTGTTTCCCTACGGTGTGGTTTCGTGCCACTTTTTCCTCTGAAGCACTTGGTGACCTGTTTTGTTGGTTTCTAGCGGACACGTCCTTCGGAGGTTTGTAGCGGCCTGGGAGCTTCTTGGCCAGCTCGTGAGTATGGCCCTCCTTATGCCGGTGCGCACCATCCTGTCCATTTTATCAGCCGGTGTGACAACAGCCCGTCCAATTCCGCCTCTTGGAAGGACGTTTCCACTGCCAAGGGTCTTTGCCGTTTTGCCAGCTTCTGGAAATTTATTTCCACTGGCAACTGGCAACGCCTCGTCTGCATCTCGTCCTACATCGATCACGTCTAGTGATCGTCCCGACTTCTCTTGGGCTTCGTCCCGCGGATGAGATTACGATACCTTGGGAACTGCTTTCCTACCCGCCTCGTCCTTCCTATCATCCGTCCCAGGCACATCAAACCATATTTTTTCGGCTCTGAACTTTTGAATTTGGCTGGGAGCTTCCCCCATTCGGGTTACTCCATCGCAGGCGGCTTCGTTGTATTTCTTTGACCATGCACCCAGCAGATTTCGGGGAGTCCTGTATCCGACCCTACTTGGGCCCGACCGGTCTCCCGAACACATTGGTTTATAGCTCGAATTTATGGATGCCTCGGCCCGGTACTGGCCCGATGCTTCCTAATCCGGAGCTGCGGTTTGAGCTAACGGTGCGTCCGCTGCTTCCGTTTCCGCATTACGTAGCGGACTAGTGCTCGCGGATGAACGGTGTTTCGATTTCTCGTGTTCTGCTCATCCCGCGAGCATCGCAACGTCAAGTCGTCTTTGCAGCCGTTCGATTTAAGCGTCTCCCGTCCGTTACAGAGGGTACGCTAGCTTTCTTGCCCGCCACCGTCCCCCTTTCTCCTCCTTCTTTAGAACAGCGGGTGGAATTGTGCATTTGTTGTGCACGGCCTACGGCACTAACACCCAGCAGAGTTTCCCGGTTTCCGGTGTCCGACCCTACTTGGGGTCGGTAGCTCAAATCCAATCCGGAGCTGCGGTTTGAGCCAACGGAAAAAGTTGTATGCGTCTGCTGCTTCCGTTTCCTCATTTACCTACCGGACGTAACAGACTAGTGCTCGCGGATGAACGATGAAGTATGTACTGCGGCTGCTTGTTTTGTGATTAAGGCACTGGTCCGTCCACTTTGCCATCGTTGGATATTTTTTCGCTCTGATCTTGATTGGTTCAGCTTTCTCACCGGAAAACCAGGCCAGGGCGGCCAGGGGTCCGAGCTCTGAGATCTGCTCGGCATCAAAACACGCGCCTGCTGCATTTATGTCAGGTTTCTACCGGAGTGCATCAAGAATTTGGGCCGTGTGATGCCACTGACATCGATTTGCTTGGTCTTGAGCGGAAGCCGGCAGCTCAGAGGGAACTCATGGAGCTTCGTGGTCTCTAGCCTGGCCTGGATGTCTTTTATGCTTTTGAGCAGTGGGTGTGTTCGTACTGCATCCTGCAAAACTTCCAGTGTGCACACTGCAGTTCTGGGCAACGCTTTGCTTCTAGATCACAGTATTGGGCTAGGGTATGCAAGATCGTTTCGCACATGTTGGATTTCGCACTGTGTTTGGGCGCATCGCATCTTCTGCGTGCCCGCTTTAGTTTGGCTGAGCCTGGGGGGCCCGGGGCTGAGAGTTATCTCTGTACCACGAAACGCCTCACTGTATCTGTGATGGGTAAATCATTTTCGGGTGGTGCTGCGTTTGAGATTTGTGCAGCATCTGCAGGCTGACGAACAACAATCGAAGCAGCAACAGCAACAGGAATGAAAGCAGCAGCTGCAACCGTACCAACAGCTGTTGAATTCGACGCCGTCATCAACTCCACCAAAAACAACATCGATTACAAAGGCAACTGCGACTGTAAGCACAGATGCCAGTCGGGCTTGGTATGTCAAATGGACCTGACATCGAAAAATCAAGAAGCCCTTTGGCCCCAGGCGATACATCTGCCGCGAGAGGTTTCCACAAGACTATTTTAACCTGGATTGCCACGGATCCACGAAGGACCAACAACTTGCAGAGATTTGCATCTGCGCAGCATGAAGATCTTGGGAGGAGGACGCAAGATGGGCACGTGTATCGCCTGAGCAATCCATGACAGGCTCTGCGCAGCTAGGAGCTTTGGTGGTTGCAGGCTGATGGTCCTTGCTCGTGAGGTAATGTTGCTTCTTGGTACACCATCTGCGGCCAAAGCCATGCTCACTTCGAGCAGTGGCTTGGGGGCTTGATCACAGTCAGCATGTCAGGCGCAGATTGTGAACGGTATGATTGTGTGTACGTGTGCGCATCTTTTCATGCTGGCAGGGGCACCTAGAAGTTCTAGAGGTTTTATTCTCTTGGTTTTTTCGCTAATCATGGTGCTAATTTCCGTTGCTTTTGGCTTCCCCATAGGGCCATAGGGCCTTCTTCGCTGGAATTTCCGGATTTCTGCATTTTTGCTTGTCAGATCCCACTGCAGCCCGGAGGCATGAGCAAGTCTGGAAATCTGGCAATTTAGAAATCTGCCTGTATCACTCTGTGACCTTGGGGCCAACCTGTCTGTAAGCTTGTGTCAGGAAGTGCGGCATAGATAACACCACGACCTAACAGGGATGGCGAGCAACTGCGCAAGTATCAAAGTGCAGGCTTAAGATATGCACATGTTGGGTCCGAAGACGTGCTATGGTATATGCCTGCATACGAGCACTTCAATGATGGAGCCGAGCGTATCGGCGCTTACACTCGGAGCCGTAGTGGAACGAGTGCACGATGCCTCCTTGCATTGAGGACGTCAATCAAGCACTTGTATGTTCCTGCATTCTCCACTTACCGTTGTTGAGCACACAGCAGCGGTTTGCTGCTTGTTCTGTGGAAAACTGGACTTAGTAGGTTTGTGTCACGAGCTTGTGTTGCTTCGGAGCATTTTTTCACATATAGCAGCACGATACAGCACGTTTACAGCCACATCATGTTATATCACGCAGTTCTTGCTTGAATCTTTCTATGTCGACACTTGCTGTTTTCAGTATATTAAGTGGTTAAAATTGTTCTCACCGGAGACATCAATCTACCAATGCACAACATCTTATGGTGGATATCAAAGGTGCGTGGTGTCATGCCAGCACCGAAAATCAGTTCAACAAGCGACAGCAGCGCAGTATCTAGCCGTACCCGTAGGCAGTAAGTAGTGCCAGGACGTCGAGAAGTGTTAGTTTCATGAGCAGTATGAATGGTACTTTCCAGGCGAAGCTTCATGAGCACTGCATGAATCTGAGATCTTCAGGCAATATGAATGTTTTTAGCATGAGAAGTGCTAGTTGTTGATGCAGCATGAGATTCTCGAACGCCGCGCAGTTTGGACGGCTCATGTTTGGAAGTCCGGGGCCCTTAGCGGTCGCATGTACCGGTGGGTTCGGTTGTTTCCTTCTAGGTCTGTTCCTTTGAGAGCAGACTCCTGTCTCCGACTTCCTGGTGCTCCTCGAAGAGGCGTTTCCATGGACTTGGGACCATACACTCCTGGACTTGGCTTTGCCCCTTTGCCTGTCCCTAAGTCCCGTGCCCTGATTCGGAGGCGTGTTAGGGGTGAGCATACGTGTTCTTCCGGCTGCACTGCAGCCGCATCGCCCTTGCATCTCGTGCGTAACTTGTGTGGGTTTGAAAGCCCTAAGGTTGCAAAAGGCAGGGTATTCCTGGCTGTCAGAGAGTCCCGAATGAGCCTCCTGGCTCCGGAGAGGAGGTGGAGAAGGAGGATAAGGAGGAAGAGTGAGTCCAAGCCCTTTTTGCGGAAATTCTTCGTAACTGATCGCTTTCCGCTTTTCAGTTCAAGGTAGGAGCGTTTCACCGAGGCTCTCTGGACGGAGTCCGGACATGCAGCCTCATCGATTGCGCAGGTGGGCTCGCCGTTCTCGTCGCGGTGCCTCACGATGCTTGGGTGACGAGGTGCTTGCAGCGGACGCTACGAGGTCGCAGCCGGACCCAAAAGTCCCTTTGGCCCTGTTGGAGCCGGAGATGTCAAGCAGGCAAGCTGGGCCCCGCGAATGTCACGGAGGCCATTTGAGAGCAAGAAGGTTGCGAGGACCTGCTGAAAGGGGCGATGGCGGAGACTCATGAGTCGGCTCCGCAACCCGGTGGCTCTTAGGAACACGAAGCTCCTGAAACAGGAGCCGTGCAGGGTTGGTTTATGGTGCTTGTTCTGATGGCGGAGGACTTTTCGGGTCAGGTTGGCTGGAACGCAGGTCGAGAATCCGCCAGAACCCGCCAGCTCAGACATGTCGTCCTTTTTCTTCACTCCCGGTTTGGCATTCTGTCGGACTGCCACACCTGGTGTAAAAGAGTCATGCGTGGCCGATGCCTACCCAAGTTGGCTCCGTTCTCTTTTGGCCCTACCAACCACCTTGGAGCCTGGCCGAGCCCTTGGCCTCCATTGTCAGGCACCGAATCCGAAGCGCCAGGAAGCCTTGGCCTGGAGCGTTTTGAGATCGTGGCTGGCTCGCTTGTTTTTGTCTTTCAGACTCGGAGCAGGATGATGTCTCCCTAGAGCATGTCTACTTTGAGGCTTTTGCTTCCCAGTGCGGGTCGTGAGAGCCGTTTAGAACTACTCTTGCTCCCGCAATCCATGTACTGATCGCTAGCGACATGAAGCGGCGCTGCTGCTGCACCCATATCTCGCCGAGTGTCACATGGTAAAAAGATTGGGTGGTCGCGGCACCTGAAGCCTCTGGCCTCCCTCTTGAAACTGCGGGCGAACTTTCGGATGACGAGCAGTTGCACGTGTCGATGCCTACAGCTCGCACCATCCCTGGGAAATTAATTGGCATGTGTGTTTCACTCCCCACCCTGACACTTGCTCAGGCGACTGGATCTTGCCGGGGTCTAGAACGGGCCGCACCTTGACTGCCGCCCCCCTGCCTTGCCGGGGCGCCAAGGCCTTAAAACTAGGCATTGCGGCGCCTGCATTCAATATGCAGAGTCCTGGACTTCCTGATGGGTTCTCCGGCAGTATACTGTCGGCACTGGGACGAAGTCCGAAAATTTGAAGGGTTCCAACTTCAACTTGTTGCACGTCACACCTAGTTCGCGGCGAGGCGGAGGCGCTGTAGCCGCTCAAGCCTGGAGTCGGCATAGCAGACTGACCATGGCAGATGCCCCTGGATCACAACATTCTGGCTCATTACCTGCAAAAGACTACGGCCGCCTCGGTACGTTCACTTGGCAGCGATGCCCGCTTGAACTTCGCGTCCTCGAATGCCTGCTTCCTCTTCCTGCTGCACAGGGACGGAGCGTTGCGTTTTCGAATGCCGCGCAGTTTGGACGGCCCCCCCGCCCACCCGGATGGATGGATGGATGGAGGGAGAGAGGAAGGGAGGGATGGATGCGGATGGCTGTGGGTGGATGTGGATGGATGTGGATGGATGTGGATGGATGGATGGATGTGGATGGATGGATGGATGTGGATGGATGGACGGACGGACGGACGGACGGACGGCGGGCTGGCTGGCTGGCTGGCTGGCTGGATGGATGGATGGATGGATGGATGGATGGATTTGTTTGCTGCTCAAGACGAGCGGCCTTTCAACTTCACCCTGAAAGGGTGTGCTCCGGAGGAGCAGCGTGAGATAACGAGAGCTAGACCGCGCTCTGCTTGCATTCCTGTTACTGTTGCTTAACTTGCACAAGTTGTTAGTGCTAGTTGTGTGCTCCGAAATAGGATCCAGACTCCGATGGCTTACGGCGAAGAAGATCCCACACGTGGGCATTCCCAAGCAGCTTGCCGCCACACATGCCGTGCAAATTCCGATTCCCCAATAGTTTTTGCGGAGAATCAAGATCCAAGAAACATATTTCCATGGACATAAACCTGCCAAAATCGAAGCATCCTGTGCATGACTGTTTCGTGAATCAAACATGCTATCTGCATGTTGACATTTTTTCCAGCAAAGCCAAACTCAGAAAGTAACATCCTGCGACAGCCTGACTACCGCAGCTATCGGGCAAATCGCACGGAAAGCAGCATCCCGAGCTATCCACTGGGTCTCTTGGAGGTGCTTGGCTGCTTTCTTGGGCCCTGGCTGCCCGATCAGGAAGCCAGGTGTGCTGGGTGAAGAGAGTACTCGCAGCATGCCTGCGCCACGCAACGGAGACGGAGGCTGCCAACCACAGAGCTGGCGCACGTGCAACGGCCATGGAGCCAAGGGAGCCGAAAGATGTAAGGTCCTCAGAGGTTGGCAAAACGTCAAGGAGTGGGTCAACTTCTCAGCTGAGGTGACGCAAAACTTGCGGAAAAGGCAGCCGCGTACCGGCACACCCTCGAACCGATCGGGACCTGCAAGGGAGGGATGCAGCAACATAGTGAAGGGCAGTTTTTCCGAACGACTGTGAGGTTGCTGCTGCCCCGTGCAAGGAAGTGCATGACGGCATGACCCAGATCAGCAGCTCGCATTCGGGAAAAAACGAGGGAGATATGTGATTTCCCGACAGCGCTTCGTGCATGTTTTGTTTGCATTGAAGATTATTGATTTTTGCAGTCTGCTGTTCGCAACTTGTGTGAGTCGGGCTTTGATAACACTCGAGGTTATGAGACGAAGCAGTTCTTACCTTTAGAAGTCAGCCAGCATGATTGCTGTTCTATGCCATAGCACCAACATGCATCAACACTTCAGCGGGTTTGTTTGAGTCATGAACATCGTTTTGCAAGCACTGCTGCCGGAAGGGCTTCACATTTGGTCGAAGTGAACCAGCTGACGCAGAAGGGGCCAGAGAGGCTTCATGCGTAGCTCGTTCTTAGCCGTTGCTGTCCGGTCCGAGCGTGTTCCAAACGAATACCTTCAAGGTGACGATGCACTGGGCATCGCACGTTCCGCGTCCCAAGCCGGGCCCTGATTGCCAGGAGAGTGTGAACGGTGCTGGCCACCCAAGTGTCCAGCAGCAATTGGCCTTGCTCGAGCAGGACTTTCGAAAGCTGAATCGGGCTGCCGCCAAGTCTGGGATCAGGCCCTGGTGCTGCACGATTCATCCTTGAACGTCTTGCGTAGTGCAATGAGCGAAGGGATGAACATGGATGAACAACTTTCAGTTTCGGACTCATGTGGAGGGGTAATGATTGCTTGTTTCGATTGCGCCTACTGCAGAGTACATGGCATGTCAACCAATGTGAAATTACGTGCATGCATTCTCCGGCAGCAGGCATGCTCGGGACCTCGCAGAATTCCGGAAATCAACCGACATCAAGTTGGTACCCCCAGCCCCGTGCCTGCAGCACATTGGGGCGAGTTTGAGGATGACTCCGAGTGCACCGGTGGTTTCAGTGGTTCATGAACCATGGACGAGTACGGAATCTTGAGCACTTGCTTTCCCAGGGTCCGCTTGGTGTGCTGCCGAAAGTTATCCCCTCGGACGTGATCCCTTCGCAAGCCTAACACGCTTTGGCTTCACTTGAGTCTTGGGATTGCGGCCTAGAGCAGCATGTCAAGCTGTGACAGGTTTGCGTATGGAACAAAATCGCGACCTTCCACTCCAATAACTCACGTTGCAGCCTGGAAGCACTGGATCCGTAAATGGCTGCGCAAATGCTTGGGATGTTTTTGTAGAGAGGGAGAGAAGAGTAACACATCGTGCTTCTCACCAACAGGCGGGCGGCCCCTGCGAGGGCTTACCCTCAAGCCTGGTGAAAGAAAGAGACAGAGAGAGAGAGAGAGAGAGCCTTGATGAAGGGTGCGGGGGGTGCGCGAGCGCTCCTTTGGCCGAGTGCAAGCCTTGATGAAGAGGAGAGAAAGTATGCGTGTGTGTGTGTGTGCGTGTGCGTGTGCGTGCGTGCGTGCGCGTGGTCAGATCGGCAACCAGTATGCCACAGAGTCAGAAGAGGCTCGTGACAAAAGAGATCATCAAGTGCCTTCAAGCAATGGAGTGTCAATGCATTTGAGCTCAGATGTGCTATATTTGCTCGGTTGCAGGCTTTGGCAGTTCATTACAGAGTGTTGGAGGCTTGGCCAAGCTGTGTTTGCCTGCCTTTGCAAGAGTCGGCCTTCCAGGAGAATCAGCAGAAGCAGGAACGTCGGCTCATCAAGCTGACAAAGGCATGAACTCGTTGTCATGGGTCTGTGTATTTCTGCGGATTTGCTTTCCTCACGAGCTTGCAATTGAGCCTTCAGACGAAGGCTTCCAAAGAGCGCATTCATGAAGCCCGTCAAAGGATGAAGGAGTGGCGCAACCCACAGGACACGGAAGTCTGATGGTGTGGCATGCGTGGAAGAAACGGACCTGCATCAGGAGCCGAGGGAACCGTTCAAGCTGACGAAGTGGACTTGCATGTCGAAATGCCACTTAGAGTGAAAAGGGTACTGCTGATACATGCCAGGTTCAAGAAGGTCACATCAAAGTTGAAGCTTCCCGGTGGTCTTCGCGAGTGCTGTGCTCAAGCTCTGGTTCTGGGGAGTGGAATATTGCAGGTATCTGCGAATGCTGGTCGACTTGTTCGTGCCGTTTTTCCTTAGTCGTGGCTTGTTTTTTTGTTTTTGGGCCCATTGGTCGGCTGCTTCGTTTTGCAAACCTTTGCTGGCACTGCCTATATTGCTTTACTATCGATCCTGACAGTTGGATTGAGGGTGGTCTGGAGTCCCGTAAAGAGATCAGGAGAGTCTACAGGAAAAGTCAAAGGAGACAGGCCAGAGCCTTAAACCCTAAAAGGACAGCGGAATGCCTGGTTGTGAAAAGCCCACAGCCCCAATGGGAGAAGATGGCCCATCCCAAGCCCTAAGAGCTTCAACCTCGAAGGGAGTGACTGGTTCTCGAAAACCCTGAACTCGTGCCACTGAGCAGTATGTGCCGCAGTCATAGCATGGTCTAATGAGTGCCATGCTCGAGTCCCTGAATGGAAGGTGAGTGCGTTATTGCCGTGAACCCCGCAAGGAACGAGGACAAAAGATGTCAGCAACAGGAAAGCTCACTGTTTGGACTTTAGTCAGGAGATACAAGAAGTCAAAAAACAGGCTTTCGAAAGCACAGGTGTGCTTCGGCTCCAGCTTTGCAGAGATTGCCGAATGAGCAGCCGGAGGACTTGAAGCGTAGGTGGTGGTTTTTGGTGAGTGCTGCCATGCTCATCTCGACAGGCACTTGCTCACACAGTGCTAGTTGCCCAGGTGGGTTGTGGGATGCAAAGTGGTCGAGTCGTGCACAGCCAAGCATGCAGTGCACGCAGGAAGTGTCGGAAGAGTGAAGAGCCCTCAATGGGCCCTCAAGGCGTGATGCGCTCAAAGCTGCAATCGCTCAGCTCAACCTTTTCCACCCTCAGCAGGATGCCTGCAAAGTTACTGCTGTGTCAAAATGTGGCGCGGACCTTTTGTTGTAGTTGGTACTGTCTGTGTCAACAAGGGTTTGCATGAAATTCACAGCTTGTCTCACTTCTCACCCAGCTGAAGGATTCAGGACATCCGGCTCGCCCGCTCTGATGGAGCAGGAAAAACAAGCTTTCAGCTCGACAGGATTGCTGTATTTAAGCACGATGTCAGCGCTCACCGGAGCTGCGGAAGCTCACCTTTGGTCGCAGGTGTTTCCATTGCAAAACGCTCCGTAGGTTCGAGGTCCAGGGCCCGCAATACGTTCCGAACAGAGTGGTGAGGACCCCAGCCAGGCAGCATGTCAGATCGCAGCATCATGCGACTTTGCCTACGGGGCGAATACAGGGGCAGGGACTGTGCGCAGAGTGTGATTAGTGCGCGGCTACGCGCACATTTGCTGAGCAGCCATGCCACTGTTGGAGGCATGTTGGCCTAGAAACCGGGCAAACAAGGGCGCACGAACGACAGCAGTGCACACGGTTCAGATTGGAAATTCAGAGCAAAAATCGCAGTCAGGAGCGAAGACTTGACACCAAGCTCTTTCCAGTTCGCCCTGCAAGCCAGGGTGGGCACGGATGTCATGTCGTAGCAGCGCATTCGCGTGCGGTGCTGAACTTGCGGCCAGACGCTGCAGTATAGTTAGTATAGTTGCCTTCACGATGAAAGAGCAGGCATTGATAATGACAAGCTCGAGCTCGTTGCAAGCTGAGGGTGGAGCTTGGTCATTTTACGGAGCTTTCTGACGCAATGGCGCACCCATTTACCAAACTGGTGATAGAAGGTAGCCGAAACAAGGAAAGTAGCAAAGGACTGCGAACCCGATTCCTCTTGAAAAGTACAGATACATCTGACGATCTAAAGCCATGCCTTTAAAAAGCTTGGGGCTTGAACTTCGGAAAAAACAACCCACTGAGAGTGGCTCGCAGAATGAACGAAGAAACATTTGAGCTTCCTGATAGGCAGCTGCTTAGTGACCACAAATGTCGTGCATGCATTAGCAACCATGAGCAACCTGATCAATGTCTGGATCAAAAGCATCGATATCATCGAAGGCGCTAGCTCGATTATCCAAAGCTTCCTTGGCGGTCCACATCTTGGCATCGTCAATGAAGGAGCGGAAGGAAACATTAGGGGCAATTTCTTGGATATGGGGTTGCAAACAACAAATAAGCAATGTTTTCCGTACGACAATAGTGGTCGCGCGCACGACATTTGCCAAGGGGAAGGAGATGCCAGCATTCGATGCCTGGGCACAGCACGCCGTGCTCGCCGACTTTCCAGCCCCGCTTCAGGACGGCGAGGCCGCTTTCGCGTTCCTCCATGAACGTATTTTTTGGTAACAGCCCCAGTCCTGATCAAAGCATGACCAAGGTCGAATTGCCACTGAGAAAAGACACTCATCGTGAGATCAACTCCGAGTGACTGCAGACGACAGGGAGGGGGAAGGCCGAACCTAAAACCCCTAACTAAGCACAGAGGGAAAGACAGGCCCGAGAAAAGGTAAATCTGTGCATCTTCCACAAGCTGGGAGCATTCCACGTGTATGAGGCACGCAGGAATGAAACTTTACAGGCACCCCTAAGCAACAAGGCTCTTGCGGACACTAGCAAGATGGTCAAGCACTCGGAGATTCTGGGCTCTGGTACGCGTCGGCCAGGCCAACCTATCCTACGCTGCATGTTGTCACCAGGTAGGGCAGGGCGAGACGCACCGAAGTGCGCGCAACTCCAAGCACAATGATCCCGCGTAGGAGCATAGCCCTATTTGCAGAAAGGGCGCCACTGTACAGCAACGTTGATTGGCTTGAAGCCGTGCTGGGCTGACCACTGCAGCGGCAAGTACCGCACGGCCATGGGCACAAGTGGCATTCCACAGTTGCCAAGCCTGCTTGACTCGAACTGGTTGGAACGCGTTCCTCCATGATATGTCTACATCGTTGCAGTGCCCGAGTGCATCCGCACGCTCTACGATGCTCTCGCTGCCGCGTGGTGGCATCGCACGCAGATCCGAAACGAGGGCCAGACGCGGATCTGGCGAAGAGCTTACCAGCTTTGACGACTCTAGCGAACGAGAAAGCAGCACCGGTGTGGGTCGCGGACCGGTCGCTCCCGCCAAAGCCCCAAGGGCCGCTTGTTTCCCGGCAGGTCGAGCGGAAGCGTGAGGACCAGGACGGGCTCTTGCAACGCCTAGCCTCGATGATCTGCATGCGGCGTGGTTTCTATTGCAATCCTGCGCCACCCGGCATGCCAATTACCTCTTACGCATCTTGCCTCCCCACTTCCCTGCCAAATCCTGCCAAGTACGCGGCACATAGCAAAAAAACACCTCTTCCCCCTGAAAATAGCTTAGAACCTCCACATTGCCTGGCTCGCGCAGCGTTCTGAGGACTGTGCTTCCGTTCTGCCTTCTCCGACCGCTTAGCCGTGCACTGCACGTCGTGGTACGACCTGCGGCAGCTTTAACTTTTCGGCGCCATACGAGGCGACGGAGTTCTCAGCCTTGCGTCCTAGGAAATGATTGCAAGGGGGGTAGGGGGCTAAATGATTGCGACATGCCGCAATCATTTCCAGTCCCCAAAAAAGATTGCGAAGGGCCACATGGGTCGCGTTCCATTGGGACGCGTTGGATGTAAAATGATTGCCANTAAATGATTGCGACATGCCGCAATCATTTCCAGTCCCCAAAAAAGATTGCGAAGGGCCACATGGGTCGCGTTCCATTGGGACGCGTTGGATGTAAAATGATTGCCATCCTGTTAAGGGGCTCCCAAGGAAATGATTGCAACGGGGGAGGGGTAAACTTCCTGAGTGAGACCTGATGAGTTCTCTCTTCCGCAGCTACTGTTGTCCCACGCAGGCGCATCTGCGGGATGTTGGCTATGATGCCCCGAGCAGGATTTGCTGCCCGACACGGTAATGAACACACCTTTCCGATCTTACGCTTGCTCTCGTGCGCAGCTGTTGCAAGCCGGGCCCTTCGCTGCCCGTGCCTTGGACGCAACCATCGCACTCGGTCAGGTGAGACCCACGAACCCGCAGACATTGAACCGGCCCGCAGCCCGGCGCAACAGCGGCATCAGGCATACACCCGGGTCTCGAGCGCATGCAAAGGGAAACTGCTACTTTCCTCAAACTCCCCCGATGCCTGCCGTCTCTGCCTACATGCTTCGGTGCGCCCTGCTCGCATTCACCACTGCTCGTGCCTCCGCGACCGGCCCAGCGAATGTCGATGGATATTTTCCGCTTATTTTCCTGTTTTCAGCGATTCCCTAGCCGAGCTGCAACCCCTCCTTTCCAGAGAGATGTCCTTGAACGACCGTGAGACACAGTCAGAAGTGAAACCATATTCATGATCATAATCTCTGCACACGAGAATGGGCAAAACAAGAAACAAACAATGTAAGAGTAAGACATTTAAGCACAAAATCCCCAATGCCCCGCTCAGTCAGAGAATGGTGGTGGGATCCGCGGTCACATCTCACACGCCGACGCATCATGGCAGATGGTGCAAAAACACAACATTGCGCAAGATGTCACGTGCAGCATTCATGGTAGGGTCTGTGCAATTCATAAGGTCTCCAAACTAAGCCGATCGCCGCACATATCCAGAGCCATGCGAAAAGCTTCTGAAAGCCATGTTTGTTTGGGTTTACCCCGCTTCCGAAGTCCATCATGCCATCGCGGCTGAAACGTCCCATCATGCAAAATACATGTTCGCATGACATCCTCCCGTGGAAGTTGCGCGATGCGCCCCAAAAGTAGCAGCTGTCGGCGCCAAAGAATGATTGAAAGTTTCTCCGTGCCAGCTTCTTGTAACACAGTCTCGTTGCGCACGCGGCTGATGAATGAGCGTGGTATGCCGAGGATGGAACGAAGGCAACGGGCTTTGAAAGGCATCAATTTTTCGTAAATCAGCTTTACAAAGCCAAGCTGTATGAAGGGAATACATCAAGCGGGGGCGGAGGCGCCGGCCGACAGGCCCTTTGCGCGGCTCACGCCGCTGCGAACCTTCTGCGAAGCGAGGGCTGGCAGCAATGCCCCACTTGGGCAGAGCTCCTCAGCACCTCATGCGCAGCCCCGGGTGCCCGGGAGGCCGGGCCTGGCGACTGGCCTCACGAGCTGGCAGTTCCACGCATCGCGTACACGCTCACTCTACTTTCGCGATCGCGTGCTGCTGCCCACCTTGGAGCCGGCTCACCAGGCACTGNGGAGGCCGGGCCTGGCGACTGGCCTCACGAGCTGGCAGTTCCACGCATCGCGTACACGCTCACTCTACTTTCGCGATCGCGTGCTGCTGCCCACCTTGGAGCCGGCTCACCAGGCACTGTTGCTGTCCCAGTCGGGCCCACAAGCCGCCGCGTGGCTCACGGCTATACCCGCGGACAGGTCCACCTCGCTGCCGCCGGAGGTCATGCAAATCGCTCTTCGCAGACGTCTCCGGTTGCCACTCTCTCTGGGCCCCCGCATCTGCGGCCAACATGGGCACGGATGCCGAAGGCGGTTAGACCCCTGGGGCGACCCTGCACACGCAGTGGCCTTTTGGCACGCCGCGCGAAGCTGGTCGAGTAAGCCTGGGTCGCTGTATGCCGCGAGGCGGTGGGAGCGGAGGGACACGTTGTCCCCCAGCAGTGGCTGTCGCACACGTCGGCGCCAGGAGTCCCGACGTCAGACCGCCGACGCCTCGACCTTGGTGTACGGCGCCTCGCCCCAGGGCCTCGCCCTTTGTTGCGATGCCACGCTGGTCAGCCCCATTACCGGAGCGAGTGCTCACCCACGAGCGGACCATACTCCCGGCATCGCCTTG
>BGNK01003906.1:49703-61738 GCA_003297005.1 Symbiodinium sp. clade A Y106
GGACGCGTAGGTGGTGGGGCATGCTGTCGACCGCAGTGCAGCACGCTGTTGGCGGCACGGCGCTGGGAGCACCGTGGCTGGTCTCCAAATGCGCCGCTGGGTGCGAGCCTGCCTTAGACCACGTGTTGGCGCTCGCTGAACCAGCCGGCCCGAGCCGCCTCCCGCTGCGCTAAGCGCGGGCATTGCCCATCACGATGGGCTGCACCTTCGTCACCCGACGCCGCACAGCCGCTCGTTTTTGCAAGAAAAAACCACACAAGCCGAGAAGATTTGTAGCTTCTTTGCGCATGCCAGATGAGCATGCTTCCAAACGCGGTTCAATGCATCGAAATCTGCTTTTAGCCATCCCAAGCCGACGGTTGACCTCTGAAGTGAAGGAGCCGTACAAAGAGATCACAATGCCAAGGTAGACCAATGACGTTTTGTTCTTGATGGGTTCGCCGTTCGGCCCTTGGAGGTCAGCATCACAACCTATCGGCAAAACTTCGGTCTTTCCCCAATTCAACGATAGGCCATATACTCTCCCAGCATCCAAAACTCGATACATGAAGGATTCAGCTTGCCGTGGTTGTAGGCTCAAAATCCGAGTGTCGTCCGCATAAATCAAGTCATGGACGAGCGCCGGCGGAGAATCAAGGCCTGAGACGGATTGGAACTCCCGGGAGGCATCTGTAAATAACACCGTCATCAAGATTGTAAAGAGGAATGGTGAAAGCGGGCATCCTTGCGAAATGCCAAAGCACTGAGTATGTGAAGCCGATGAATGACCAGACGCGCGGACTGTGAAAGTCCTGTTGCTGTAAATTGCCCGGATAAGGCCGTGAAACAGAGGCGGTAAACCAAATCTCTCGAGAGCATAAAGCAAACCGTCGGGACTGACAGAATCGAAAGCTTTTTCCCAGTCCAGGGACAGCATCACCAGAGTACCATTCCGGTCTGCCAGTGTCAAGTCGAGCAGTCTCAGTGCAACAAAAATCGCGTCAGCGTTGCCACGCGTGGTACGAAAGGCAAATTGTATAGGCCAGATTCGCTCTTCAGCTCCAGCATTCTGCAAACGTCTAAGTAGAGCCATGGCAAACAATTTATAACCAGCCGATACAACGGTGATGGGGCTGTAGTTTTTGCACAGACCGGGATCACCTTTTTTGATTGAAGCGTCATGCCACGAAGATGGCACCATATCCCCAACAATAGATAAGTGGATTGCTGCTCCCTTCGCCATTTTGGCTCAAGCCATTTTGGCTCAAAACTCATCATACTTTTTGTACTGACCTTCCTAGATGGGCAGTCTACAGCAAGAACAGCGGCATGTCATCACGGAGCTGATGTTGCATTCGAGCCTTGAATCGCATTGACGAAGCCGCATGGCAGAACAGTGCAACTTATCGAAAGGTACGAGCATATACTTGTTTGCTTGCTTGCATGGACCCTTGCGCTTGCTCCGCACCTGCACTTATCGTGCATGCTGCAAATGTGAATGCGCTGCCCTTCGCCCGCTTGCATGCACTGCAGAGACCCATGGCCTGGGGACTCAGCAGACATTGCACTGATCCAGGCGTGTCAGGAAGCCAATTTGCCAATCGTAAATTCATGGGAGGATTTGCCCGTTCAAGGTGAACATGATCCCTTTGCAGGGATGCCGCCCAGACCGGAACGCGTTCTTGTTCTTTGCTGTGCGTCTGTTGGCGGAGGCACCATGCATGCTCGTGAAATGGAATGNATCCCTTTGCAGGGATGCCGCCCAGACCGGAACGCGTTCTTGTTCTTTGCTGTGCGTCTGTTGGCGGAGGCACCATGCATGCTCGTGAAATGGAATGGTCTCCGCTGCGCACCTTTCAGGTCAACTCGCAAGGCGTCCGGATGCGTCCGGGTGCAAACAGGGTGGCAAGGAGAATGGGGGTGCAACATTGGCGGCAGGACCATATTACATGATGAGGTCGAAGCACGTGCCCATACTGACACTAGTGAGCCCGGCCCCGTTTGCCCCTGTGACGGCGCCCGTACTTTAGTTGTAGATCTCGCGTTTGGTNGCGGCAGGACCATATTACATGATGAGGTCGAAGCACGTGCCCATACTGACACTAGTGAGCCCGGCCCCGTTTGCCCCTGTGACGGCGCCCGTACTTTAGTTGTAGATCTCGCGTTTGGTTCGAGCACATGGGTCTGCCTACCTGGGTGCACGTCATCCGTTGATGCTTATACGCCGCCGTGTCATGCGCCGCTGCCGCTGTGACAAGTGCTGTTGAGACACCGCCCATTTCTGCAGATGCGCCAGTTATGATGTTTGACCGCGAGCGACCTCGCAGCAACACTTTCTTCTCGGCAGCACCGCCTATGCAAAATCATGATGCAACCAACTCATTTGGGTATTGTCCGATTCTGCTACATACAGCAGGGCTGTTGCTCCCAGAAGCTGCTTCAAGTTGGTCCTCCGTCGTCCCTTGGTTTGAACCTTTGTGCCTCGCACCGCCTCCGTCTGGGCACAAAGGCACTCACGGCAAAGGCAAGGACCGCCGCAAGAAGCCGAAAGGCAAGGGCGAAGGCAAGCCAGTTGCCATGGACCGGGTGGCCGAGGTAGCGGCCAAGGCAGCCGTAGCAGCTGTCCGGGCGATGCCCAGCTGAGGCGGCGGGACAGGCAAAAGCCGATCCTGCCACTACAGCCCAAGATTTTTTGTCAGCAAAGCACGCTCCTTAGAAAGACTGGCGAGAGCATAGGTCAGGTCAAAGCCTCGTGTTGAGACACATGGGCATGAAAGGCCACTCAACCGTTTCGCTGATGTGGCATAGGTGTGAAATTATGTGTGAGCACTTTGTGCTGCCAAACTGTTGGAGTTTGGTTCCATACGGTCTCTAAACTAAGCCGATCCCCGCACATATTCAGAGCCATGCGAAAAACTTCTCTTTCGGTACAAACAAACCCAGATGGGGCGAAGGCTAGTCCATCATGCCATCGCGGCTGAAACGTCCCATCATGGAAAATACATGTTCGCATGACATCTTCCCGTGGAAGTTGCGCGATCCGCCCCAAAAGTAGCAGCTGTCGGCGCCAAAGAATGATTGAAAGTTTCTCGGTGCCAGCTTCTTGTAACACAGTCTCGTTGCGCACACGGCTGATGAATGAGTGTGGTATGCCGAGGATNGGGAATACATCAAGCGGGAAACCACACAAGCCGAGAAGATTTGTAACTTCTTTGTGCAGGTCAAATGAGCATGCTTCCATACGCGGTTCAATGCATCAAAATCTGCTTTGGCCATCCCAGGCCGACGGTTCACCTCTGAAGTGATGGAGCCGGACGCGGAAATCACACTGCCAAGGTAAACCAATGATGTTTTGTTCTTGATGTGTTCGCTGTTCGGCCCTTGGATGGCAGCATCACAANGCCGACGGTTCACCTCTGAAGTGATGGAGCCGGACGCGGAAATCACACTGCCAAGGTAAACCAATGATGTTTTGTTCTTGATGTGTTCGCTGTTCGGCCCTTGGATGGCAGCATCACAACCTATCGGCAAAACTTCGGTCTTTTCCCAATTCAACGATAAGCCATATACTCTCCCAGCATCCAAAACTCGATACATGAAGGATTCAGCTTNAAACTTCGGTCTTTTCCCAATTCAACGATAAGCCATATACTCTCCCAGCATCCAAAACTCGATACATGAAGGATTCAGCTTGACGTGGTTGCAGGCTCAAGATCAGGGTGTCGTCCGCAAGGGCAAGCCTCCAGCTTGTGCTGCTGAGATTAGCCGGTCACTGAAGGCGTCACCGAAGCCGGTCACCGAAGTTCACCGACTCGAATCGCCGAAACAAACTTCGCCCATGAATTCGAGATCCTCGACGAGAGGGAATCCCCCGTCCACAACAGGGCTGTACAACTGCACTATATGAAGTGCGACATGAGATGCCCTGTTCAGCAGACATGTCTCATGCATACAGCTCCAGTGAGCTGAATAAAGATTGCATTGGCATGCTATACAAAGAGCCCTGGAAGCAAGTGCCAAGAAGCCCCCTGGATAAAACGGGGCAAATGCGAGGCTTCTGGCAACTATGACAACCAGCAACAGCTGGGATGCTGAAAAATTGAGTCAAAACCCAAAACTGCAGCCTTAAGAAGCTTAGGCAGCGAGAATTGGAGAGTTCTCTGGCAACACAGTTGTGGTCTTGTGTCGCCGCTGGTCTCTGCCCATCTTGTACTCATCCTCCTCCTCCAGCTCGAGAAAAGTACGCCGCACCAGCACTTTCTGATGTGCGGTTTGCGATTTGCCGCGAAGGAGACGCTCTCTCCTCAATAGCAAAGTATGAGGGTACGGAGCTGGCAATGAGACGCTCGATTGCAATCCAAGCTTCAGCAGCATCACGGAGGTGTCCGGACTGAACCGTGGTTCCACACCTTCATGCATGCTTGGCGCAGTGGACCCGCCATTGGCACGCCGGTAAGCCTTGAGTGAGCAAGGTCTTTGGGGAAGGCACGCTGCCATTTTACACAACAAACCACCGAAGGCAGCTATCACTATGCTTTGAGCAATGATACCTGATATGTTGCAATCCAAGTAGCAGTTTTCTGCAAGAGGAAGACTTCAATGAATCGTGTCCTCAAGGATTCGCGCACAACACCGCCGTGCAACACCCCACTTCCCACTTCATTCTTCCGGAAACATGCTGACACATGCGTTCCCGTGGACTTATGCAAGAGCAGCACCGTCAGAGCCTCAACGAGATCCACTGCTCGCGGCGTACGGCACACTGATAGGGCATAAGAGTACGTCCATCCATGGAGTTGTAGACGTCAATGCTCTCCCCAACATTGGACAGCAGTACTTTGATGTACCTCTTTGGGTTCTCATAACGGATACAGACGGCCTGAACATCTGCAGCACAAGTACAACAAGTACATCGCAACTCTGCAACTGCGCTGCTCCGACAGGAGGAACTTTGAGCTGCCAACCGACTCCGGGTTGAAACCTAGCAACGCAGCAACAGGCAGTGACCCGCACTGCGAAGCATTCGCACAACAGCTTTCTCGTCACGTCACGTATCCAGCGATCCAGACCAAGGCGTTCTCCTGGAAACGATTCCAACATACGTCTCAGCAGTCGCACAGCCAAGGGCCCAGCTTCCTTTGCAGTCTACACTGATCACTGATGCCCCCGATGTCTCACCGGGCTCCCAAATTTGAAGCAGGGTTTCTTCCAGTCTACGCTGCCACGAATTAGACCCGGCAAAAGCTCCATCGCATCCCCTGCAATTTACGTAAATTCCCTCCCTATATGCACCGATAGGAGCTGCTGTGTCTAGCGCAGCAGCCGAAAACGAGCGAACAATGCCTGCAACTTGAGACTTTCGAGTATCTGCTCGACTCCACTCAGGCTGGCTGGCGTGTTCTCACAAACTCCTGCAACGATTGTGGTCGTTGGCAGCTCGTCTGTAACCAAAGGAACCAGAGGCAAGCCACGCTTGCAACTCTGTATCGTCAGAACCTGAAATCCAACTGTTGTTGCCGAACGCTGCGGAGCTAAGAAAACATAATCGAATTCATCGAGCTGGGGAGCAATGTAAAAACATTCATCACTCTCACGCATCGTGGAAATGGAAGGACCTCGATGAGCAAGCAAACCAACTCGGCTTCACCATGTGCTGAGACTGAAGTGGACTGTATCAGGATCACTACGCAGGATCTATACCAATTGCGGAAGAGGACAGAACTTGACCGACCCGTCTACCACAGCTTCCTCCGCTACGTTTTTTTGCATGCTTCAAATAAGCCCGCTGCCATTCAAGAGTCTGTCTGCGACTCTTTGCGCTGACTCCAAGACAAGATTGAAGTGAATTGCAGACCAATACTCAAGCCTCGCTGACAACATTTTCAGAAGCAACATGCACACCATCTCGTTCGCTTGCAACTTGTCACAAAAAATAATAAGACACAGTCTCAGCGGCTTCTCATGTGGCACATTGAAAACTCCAATCACATCAAACTTGCCATCCTCTTCACATGGATGGCATACCAACAGACCAGCACGACCCACTCCATCCTGGTAGAAAGATAACGAGCCTTAGCTGCAGTCCCTGAGAAGTTTTGGACCGAAACTGAGGTTGAGAAAAGCATCGAGCATCCACCACCAAGAAGCTGTCACCGAAATCCGGATAGTCACGCCGGAGGTTCTGATAGCTTGCGGCAGACGAGCACCGCAAATCACTCGAATTCTTCCGGAATGGTGCTTCTAGATCGGCAAAAAGTAGACCTGACCGATGCTCTTGACTGGCACGCAAGTTATCTTTGCTCTGCTTTCTGATCGCACTCTGGATGACAAATTTGGGAGCATTGCACGCTCAGAAACTGCCCAGTCGAAGCAAACCCCAGGAGGAAAACTGTTGCACAGTCGTAGTACCAGGATCGTGCAGTTCCAGCAATTCGGGTGCGAAGCCAGCCTTGGTTGGCGTGGGCGCCACAAATCTGACAAGCTTAGCGAGAACAGTAAAGCCGAAGTTCCACACAAGTGCATACAAACTAAACCCAAAGAATCATGAGTCACCTCCGACGCGTTCTGATGCAGGGCCCTGCCCGCTCACATCGTGAAACAGTTTGTCACACAACACAGCTGCGAAAAAACACACATGAACCACACGACAAACCCGGGCCTGATTTCTGGCCGCACCAGGGCCTCTCGAGGATGACACACCACATCACATGTTGCTGAAATTGGTGTCAAAAGGGTCAAAGGTTCTCGGCTGCGATTGCACTTTGTCTTCGACCAAGACGCATGGCTTTTAATCAGGGGTGGGTTGCGAACAACCACACCGCTGAGCACGAATTTGACCAAATGACCACCCCACTGGCATTCGCAATGGTATATGGCAGCTTTAGCCGAATGCCTGACACGCGTTTCCAACAAGAAAGTGAAACAATGTTGGCATGCGGAGTATAATAAATGCAGATAAAGCACTGTGCAATGTCCACCTCCACCCAGCAGTCGTCCAACAACAAATCTGGCACGAAATCGAACCATTCCTGACAACAAGGTAAAACCGAACACGGCTGGTTACCGTGCTCCGAAGCACAGAAGAGCAAATCCGAGGAAAACCATGTACGATTACGCGAAAGTTCCTGTGTACGTTGTTTCGAAAATTTGCACTTACGCATCTCTGCATACAAGATCATGCAAGCATCCGTATACGAGACCCGACTGTTTCAAACTTCATTCAGCGAAAAAGATGTGCAAGGCGATTTGTAAGTCACATGTATGTACATGAGGCAAAACGTGATGCGCAGAAAGTTGCATGTATGTTACTATATGTACGCACGTACAGCCTTGCATTGTAAACGCTCAGACATGTCCACTGCAGAATATGCATATACGGTCATACAAGCATGCATGCACCATGTCTGTGTGTGTGTGTGCACGTGTGCTTTGCCTGTAGGTTGCATAGATTTCTACATACAATATACGGTAAGCATGTCTTTGCAGCGGCGGCATACACACGAATGCACATGCATTATGTATGCATGTGTGTAGCGTGTGTCAACAAAAGATGCATGCTCTGCAAACCGCAAGAAATCTCCTCCACGTTCCGTGGCTCCATGGTCATTGCTATGCGAATGCCGGTTTGCTTTGCTTGCTGCTAACGGCTAACGCTCCTTTGAGCCAGTGCAAGCGCAGCCACCAATGACGACCCCGAATGCATTGTCATCGATGTGTGCTGTGAACAAAATGTCGAAATGGAAATTCGAACAAGAGCAACCTTTGAGGCCAGGGTTTGGGTCATTGTTCCACGAACGTACTGAAGCTTGCATCGCTTGTGAAAATACAGGCGATGATTCTCGCCTCTGTTTCGCAGGTTTCGCGCAGATGTGCAGCTATGTTCAAGAAGCAGACTGCGCTGGACGACATGCCATCAGGTGTTTTCTACTGTTTCGGTTGCAGCCACAAGAAAGCATCATCACGCCGTCTTCCACCCTGAACCAACACCGTCTTCTTCGACGGGGGACGATCAGCGTTTGCAGCAGATCTGCAAAGCCAAGCATCCAGCTGCTGCAATGAGAGCGGACCGGTGCAGCACGAAGAGTTGGAGATCGAGAAAAAAACTGATTTTTATGGTCTGTTGGAGCAGCGTGAGACTTGATTCTGGCACGGAAGCAAACCAACAGCGAAGAAATCCAAGCAAGAGATGGCAATGCAAAGAGAACATGATCCGCTCGATGACCGTCAAACCGGAAGTTACACCGGAGGCAGACACACGGATGTCCACCATCGAGCACAACGGTGTGTCTGACTACGGATAAGGTCGCTGGGTGCGGAGCACAGTGGAGCACCCCATCAGCCAAAGTAGCGACAGAAAGCCGGGAACCCAGAGACTGAAATGCGGTGTGGAGCTGGTCGACGGCTGCGGATGCAGAGTGGCCTCCGTCCCACACACAAACAGGGGCTGGTTCCCTGGACCCCCTTGGGGGGGNGAGTTTAGGGTTGAATTCAGACCCCAGCATGCTTGTGGCTGTCGGGGGGGGGGGGGGGGGGGGTGAAGGGGGGAAGCCCTTGAAGCCTTGAATGAAAAATTCAAAGGTCTTTCACCTACTCGTCTGGAATGCAATAATCAGGTAAATCAATATTCCAATCCATCAAATAGATAATCAGCTTCAGAATGCAATCACTCGGTCTAGATTCTAGATCTTTTCGCAGCAGATCCAATCATGCGTCAATCAGTCTTGAGCCACTTGATCCTTGAGCCAATGATCCAATGTAGGCAGAGCATGTATTTCGGCGTTACCTCAGGATGATTGAGGAACTCGGAAGTCATCGACACTTGCTAGGTCTCATCGATTAAAGCAAGGAACCGATTTCTTGTCCAGAACATTGTTTGACAACATGTGCCTTCCACCACTTGGCTCTTTTGCCTTTGATTGCCAAGACTGGCATTTGCATTAGATCTCTCCGATTGTTTCGACCCGACTTTGAGATCCTTGATGGCTGTCGTGTCATTGAGTTGAGCTTGGTCCGGTTGACCCTTCCGAACAGAAATGCCTCAAAACCAAACAAAAATTGTTTCATCGACTTGTTCCAATTCATGTGATGGTTTCATTTGAGGGACCGTCTGCTATGCATGTTCGATCGCGATTGCTTCCAAAGCCTGGACCTCAGATCGCATGTCAGTAAAAAGAAAGAAGAGAATTGAGAGAATTGATTGCGCGCTGCAGGTGCATGTGCATGCTCTTTATCATTGTGTTTTAAGGTGAGGAAGGAGTCCGAGGAAGAATTCGGAGTTGAGGATAGGATAGGAGATTGATGCTGTTTCGAGCGAACTTTTTATGTGCATTAAATTGAGCGCAGGACATTTGACAGGAGCATTCGCTCAGTCGATTGGTGCATTGCATCCTTGTTGATATTGTACATTGGGAGCGACAATAGAGCCGAACATTGTGATGTTTCGAGCTCGGCCAAAGTTGTTCATTGGCAGGACATTGTCGGAAATCAGTTTTGCATCAGCTGTTGAAAGCATTATTCTGCTGTATCTTATTGTTTGCATCCGAATGCGACTGCTCTAGCGATTGATCAGTGATCACATTGCACATTGCAATCATGGCAACTCCCGGCCATTGTGGCGCCCACGGCGACCATTGCCGAGAGACACCCTGGCGCGGACGCATTGGACATCCTACATCAGGTACGTTCGGCGATTGACGGTCATACCTATGAGCCTCAACATCAATTGAGATGGCCGGAATCCCAGATTCTTCGAGAAGTATTGGCCATTTCTACAATTGTGTGAGCTCACCTGTCTTCGATTATACATGTTATGCGCAGACTAATAGAAATTTTCGAGAGACAAAATACCCCTTTTCACGCACTCTTCTTAGACTGGAGCAAGGCCTTTGACTCCGTTACCTTCACCTCTGTACAGGCCGCTATGGAACACGCGGGTGTACCTGCCCATACCAGACAAGTCATTATGGCGCTATACAATAACCCAACCTTCATAGTTCGGGACTCCTCCCAAAAATCCTCCAAATATACACAAACTAAGGGTTTACGACCGGGATGCCCTCTCTCCCCCTACCTGTTTGGATTAGTTCTTACCCATCTTTTCTATGACGTGGAACAAACTTATGGCAGTTGTTATGGGGAGATCTCAGGAGTCTTTCATGTCCCTTCCCCCTTATGGGACCTAGAATATGCGGATGACACGGTTCTGCTTTCCTGTTCGGCCCAACAACTTAATCGCGTTTTCCACATAGTTCAATATCATGGCCAAAGAGGCCTACAGATCAATGAAGAAAAGTGTGAGCACCTCCGCCTTCATTCCGACCAGCGCATCTACTATTCCCCCTCTTGCTCCAGTCGTTGTGATTGCAGGCACTGCTCTGGATTTAACCACGACCTCTCTCCAGTTCCGCTTTCGGATGAAGTCAAGTACCTAGGAGTATACCTAGATTCGTTCTCCTCTGGCCGAAAGAACCTCAATTATCGTGTCTCTCAGGCAGTCTCGGCCTCCAAGCTTGTACGCCCACTTCTCTCTCATTCGTCGCTCCCTCCCTC
Source organism: Symbiodinium sp. clade A Y106 (assembly GCA_003297005.1). NCBI lineage: Eukaryota > Dinophyceae > Suessiales > Symbiodiniaceae > Symbiodinium > Symbiodinium sp. clade A. The sequence continues at coordinate 60,231 of BGNK01003906.1, forward strand.
CTGGAAGCTTACGGTTTACTGCTCTATTGTCCTTTCCATTCTCACATACGCTATGGATAGCGCCCTACTCTCCCCATCCCAAATCCAAAAAATGAATTCGGTAGACTCTAAATCCCTTCGTAGAGTTTTCAAAATTAAGTCGTCTTTTTATCACAAAGTTTTGGAACCTTCCACAGCTGACTGCTCTAATGAATACCTGGCTGGCCTAGCCTATGATACTAAGCGCGTTCCCACTCCTTCCCAATTATATTCTCAGCAACGACTACAGCTCCTGGGTCACTTATATCGACATATGGACACTCTGGAATACCAGGTCACATTTGCAGGTTCGCATGCATATCGACATGTACTGTCTCCCAATAGACCCGGCCGCCCCCGCCACATTGGGCAGAATCGTGCCTCACAGAGGCCTCACAACGCATATGCTATATGCAATCAGATGAGCCGCCTAAACACTCCGATATCGATAATGATTGATAATGCTTTTTTCAGCATTCCATCATTGCAACAGATCAGAGAAGCCCATAACTCTCATACTCTCGTTCGAATGGACAACACTCCACTCTACAGGACCATACAGCCAGTCTCCCAAAATAGAGCAGAGTGGAGACGTCTTATCCATAAACCTCAGTCTCAAAGGCAGGCATGCTTAATTATAATCCCTAAAGATAGCGTGTTTGACCGCAGTCGGTGCTGACGGGCAACAGACCACTTGTGCCCTGCGCGTGCGAAAAATGCCGCCAATTGACCCGATTGACGCATGTGCTTCCAACGATTGAATCCACCCCATTGGGTTGGGTATGCGCCAATCGATTTTGCAGGGTATTGTGCCCAGAGGGCTTGCAAGGAGCATGCGGAGTGAGTGCTCACAGGTTCCTCAAATTGCTTGACATTGGTCGGTCATCGATTCGCTCAGCTGTGAATGCTGGAGGATTGCCATTGCCAATCCGCCTCGATTTGTCGAGAATGATTTTCGATTCGGTCTCAGAGGCGTATCACGGATTGCGCCAAATATTTACGACTGGTGTGAGCATTACCACCTTTCGTCCGATTGAACCAATTGAGAGCGAGCTTTTGGCCGAAATGTATTGCTGCATTGCCACATTCCATCCAGCATTGCTGATTCAATGGAGTTGCCACTGCGGTACCGTTTCCGCTTGGCCAATTGAACCCTTGCCTGAATATTGAGGCGGCATTGAGAAAGATGAGCCATTGGCATCGCCAAGGTTGATTTACCAGTACACATTGCAACGAGGATGTACACGTTCTCGCATTCCGTCCATTGCGAACGCATTTGAGCACAGAGCTAAAGCGACCAAATGGGGTCGGAGGATACGCACATTTCCACAATTGTGCGTTCATTGGATGCTCTTGGCGCTTGATCATTGAGAGATTATCAACATAACCACCCGCCCCGGGACCCGCCCAAAGAAAATTTGAGCAAGCGAGGCTCAAAGGGTTAGAAAAAGCTTGATCGTTAAACATGAGCAAACATGAACGAACTCACA
>BGNK01003907.1:0-63830 GCA_003297005.1 Symbiodinium sp. clade A Y106
CCCAGCACGGCCAGCACATACCCGGCACATTGCTCAAGCACAGGCCACACAGCCCACACACCCCCGACCGACACACCGAACAACAACCGACTCGTGGTGCCGCCTGGACTTCGGAGCAGCCGCCTTCACAAAGCCAACCGCCGGGGTCAAAGAAGCGGCGTCAGCCCCGAAAGTGCAAACCCACACACACCGGAGACGCATGCTTCCATTGACACTGCCCGGTACATGCTTCTTGACAACAGGCCATTGCTTCTGCAACGCGTCCAAAGCAGCGCATGCCTCCCCGTCCTTGATCAAGATGCTCCCCTTGGGACAGCCACCCTCCATCATGGCCGCAGCCTCCTCGAAGTCAGCATCCTTGAACTGGGCCACAAACTTAGCCTCCTGAGCCAGTGCATCCTCGAGGGCCGCAATGGTGGTGACCAGTCGGCCGGCCCCAAAAGCCGACGGTTTAGCCAGCCACTCAATGGTCTCCCAGCCACCGTCCTGCTTCCACTCCCGGCTATCAGACTTGCCATCAATCTTTCCCTTGCCCTTCCCCTTAGAGCCGGGTGCTCCAGCCGGGGCCATCTGCCCACCAGCGTTCTTGCCCTTGCCATTCGCATCCTTGCCGCCCTTGACATTAAGCTTGCCCTCGCCGCCCTTAGCCGACTGGTCAGCCACACTCCCTGCATTGTTGCCCTTGCCACTGCCAGCCTTGCCGACATCATCGCCAGCAGAAGAAGCACCGCCCTTGGCCTTGCCCTTCGCACTCTTGGTGTCAATCGGCTCGGCGATCCCACTGCCACTGGAAGGACCGGCGGCAGGAGGCTCCCCGGAACCACCTCCACCACCCTTCGCATTTCCATTCTTGCCCTTCCCCTTGGCCGGTAGGTCCTGTGTCGTCGCCCCAGACGCCCACTGGCCGTTTGCCTTGAAGAAGGACTCCATCATGTTATGCATCATTGCCTCCATCATCTTCTTGAGCATGCCCATCATCTGCTGCTGAGCCGCCGGTCCGAAAAGAGCAGGGAAGCCTTGGGCCGCCTGGGCATTCGACGGCGCCTGCTGCCCCTGCTGCTTCAACTTGCGCTTGCGCTTCGTGACATACGATCCCCAGGCAGAGGGCCCTGGGTGTTGTGCTTCGCCAATCCTGACGCCTAGCAAGGCATTGTGCTGGCCTGGGTCACAGTAGACTCCGGCAGACCAGCCTTCAAAGAGCCGGAGGAACTTCGTGCCATGACACCACGTGCCATGGTCCGCACCCGCCAAGCGCAATGCGCAGGGGGCGTCCTCGTGGGTGCCNTCACAGTAGACTCCGGCAGACCAGCCTTCAAAGAGCCGGAGGAACTTCGTGCCATGACACCACGTGCCATGGTCCGCACCCGCCAAGCGCAATGCGCAGGGGGCGTCCTCGTGGGTGCCAACGTCCACTCACTCTACGACTGCATGCCGAAGGGACACGTAACAACAAAAGCAGCTCTGAATGCCGTTTGCATTCTCTGTCGCGCCAACCTCAAGGCTGGATAAAAGTTGACTCGTAGTGTTCGCAAGCAGTCAAACACGGTTGGCTTCAGAATCCGTTCCCCCTCGTAGACCTGCCTTTCTCTTCATTTCCAACCACCAGCGCCCAGCCTCACAAAGCATGCCGGCATGAGCAGTTGAGACAATGTGTTCAGCGGCGTTGGAGCTGCTGCTGATGATTAGTCACTCTAGTACTCTGTGTGCTCAAAGATGGTAGGAAGACGTATCAGCTCACAAAATTGGATCAGGACAATGCGGGGATCAGGTCAGGGCAAATGGCTCAGGAAACGCTATACATATATATATATATATATACATACATACATGTGTATATATATATATATATACATGTGTATGTATATATATATATATGTACGACAAAGGTAGACAAGGATCCCAGGAACCCGGCAACGGACAGTGACATATGAAGGGAGACAAGGGAGACAAGGAGAGACAAGGAACCCGGCAATGCTCACCCACAGACAGGGATATATGAAGGGAGACAGAAAGAGACAAAGGGAGACAAGGAGCCCAGCAACCCGGCAATGGTCACCAAAGAATTCGGAACGGATGCTTCTGAGCCGATTGGTCCAGTCTCTGTTGCCCCTGGCTCTATGGTTTCCTGATCTGATCGGTCTCATCCTGTAATCTGGCTCGTGGAGCCGATTCCTGTGGCTGATTCGAACCCTGTCGGACCTGATACCTGCAGCTTCCGCTCAACGATCTGGCATTACGCGACGCCATGTTCTGCTGTGCTTTTCCGTTTTTTGCTAGGCCGTGTGATGGTACGGCTATGTGACAGAGACTATGTCACGACATTGGCTAGTCCTCGAATGTCCTCGAATAATTGTGAGTTTGCCGGTCCTTATTCAAATGCTCGGTTTCGTATTGTTTTGGGGGGTCCCCATGTATGTAACGTTTCTTCCGGCCTGATGTTTTAGGAAGCAAGGCTCCCAGGGCCCAAGGCTTCTGTGGATGAGACGAAGCTGTCTGGATGGGAGTCTGAGGAGAGCTGACGACCGGGGTTCGTTGCTAAACCGCCTATGCGGGGAGGCCATTTCTCCAAAGGGGTTATCGTAGTAGACTACTACTTCAACCACTACTGCTGAGAAGGGGTTCCTTTGTTTTTTGGAAGGAGGGGGGCGGCCGAACTAACCAGAGCTTGACGTTACGATTTAAGCTTTGTGTTTGTGTACCGCCTTAAATCATACACAAGTCTGCTTTTATATCTCTTCTACTGGTACCCACTGCATGGTCTGTCGGAGATGAACACCGTCTGAGCCATCGTCGCGCATCGCCATGCGGGGAGTGTGGCCCGACTGTTTGAGGATGGTCTTCCTGCAACTGCAAAGCTCTCCGCACTTCTTGGGATGCAATAAAACTAGGCGCCTCAGCTGCATAGATACCTCGGAGCATGTACTCGCTGATACATGCAATCGTCACAGTCCACACAACATGCGTGAGAGCATAGGGTTACACAGAAAGCACGTGGTCGGACATCAGACGGTTTTTGACAATAGACAGGCCGAGGCATTGGCAGATTCCCAAATCGCGGAGGCTTTCCAAAGCATCTGTCAACGGCTCGGCCAAGTGGAACTCGGCATGGTAGAGCCTCACGAGCGGTGTCTATCATCATCAGCAGCATACTATAACCATTGCTATCGCGGCCAAGTTTGAATCCAACACAGCGAATGTTGGCACTTGCTGGCAAATGACATTTTAACTGTGCTTTGTGCTGTGGATGGCTGCTTCAATGTCCATCACTCCACGACCGCCGCCGAGGCCAGAACCAGCCACAGGAGGCATGGCAAGCTCGACCGTTTAAGCCTCAGGGGACCAGCTGCTTACATAGGCTTGCGTCTGGCCAGGGGGAGGAGTGTGCAAGGCTTCACGAAACAAAGTGCCTAGTAGACGACTCGACTGAATGGTGGTCCGTTTCTCGACTTGCCCCACTTCTCACATGTCCGTCCCCTGGATTGCTCAGGCTGGTTACCAGCTCAGGCAAGCGCAGTTAAAGCTCGATCGTGACAGGACGACGGACTTCACGCCCAGCATCACGGCACTCCTTCCAAGGGCAGCATCTTAAACTCTCGAGCGGATAGCCCGAAGGTCTGGATGCAACATGATGCAACGTGTCCCACCTGTATACATACCACAGTACTATCACACCACACGTAGAAAGAATGACGACTCATGCTCATGCGGCGAGCAGCATGCATGAAATAAGAAACAATTTTCCGGCTAGGACCAGGTGGCACTGGAAGAAGGTTACTGCCAATGGCTAATACGGGTACGACAAGCATCGAAAAGTTACATTGTGCAATTGCAACTTTTGGATACGTAGTTCTTCTCAGCTAGCAGCACTCAGACTCAGCTTGCGGATTCATCCCCTTGGTCCTCACTGCCTGTCCCAGATTCCAGGCCGACCTGGTTTGAAGTGTAGTCTTTGAGTCTTTGACGTTGGCAGGCTTTGGGCCATTTCTCACCCGCCCTCCTAATAGCTGGGGTCAGGGTTTGCTGCCCGGACCGCTTCGCGGAGGTTTGTCAAGTTCCAGCAAGTTCGCGAACAATGGCACCCCCGGATGTTTCGAGTTCAGATTTCAAGACTTCAATCTCTTGCAGCAGCTTCACCCTCCGAGATTCGAAACGTCTGATGGCTGCTAAGGGCCCGGCACCAGCCCATCTAGCACTAAGAACGGCGGCTTCATGTCTTCAAGCTCCTTTGACCTTCAGATGCTAATTCATGCTAATTCCATTCATTCCAAACGGAGAAAATCGATGAATTCCGAAGGCTGCCTGGGCCACGCAATGGCATAGCGCACAGGCTCTCCCCACGACAAGTCCTCGTCGGGGCAACCTAGTCTGTGGGTTGATCACGCGGTACATGGATAAATGGATGGATAAATGGGTTTTCTAGAAACTACCTTTGATTCTTGAATACTGCAGGCCTGCGTACGTTATACATCCCCATGGGGGGATTATTGCGCCTTTGGAAAGACGCATTAAGTTGGAATCTACCGCGCCTGCCACACGAAACAAGCTTGGGGTTGTAAAAGTTGACGCTATGTTTTTCTCAGTTTACAGTTGGGAAGTGCTTAAAACTCGAGTTTTTGGCAACGCTAGTCGCTGTGCTTCGATGTAAGTAGTAAAGTGCAAGTATCAGTAGGAAACATACAGAAATGACCACGCCTGTCACACGAAACAGGGTTCAACATGGGATTGAGGATGTACTGCCAAAAGTCGTCGTGGGACATGACATGATGTAAAAGAGAAGAACTGGACAGGGAATTTGCAATCTTGGACCATGTCATGTGAGGACATATCACACATGATGTATCATGTGTTGCTATCTTATAACATGTCCTATTATGTCCTCTTAAACTTATTCCCTGTCCANTGGACAGGGAATTTGCAATCTTGGACCATGTCATGTGAGGACATATCACACATGATGTATCATGTGTTGCTATCTTATAACATGTCCTATTATGTCCTCTTAAACTTATTCCCTGTCCAATTATTCTATTTTACATCATGTCATGTCCCACGACGACTTTTGGCAGTACATCCTCAGTCCCATGTTGAACCCTGTTTCGTGTGACAGGCGTGATACTTTCTGTATGTGTTGAACAAAGAACGTTACTATCCTCCCCCCCTTCCCCCCCTCCCCGTGCAAACATCATGCAGCAGCATATCTTGAAACACGACTGAAACCAAGAACGTTGAACAAAGAACGTTATTATCCTCCCGNTAGCATCCGAACAAAACGCCCCAAAACCCCCAAAGCCCTAAACCCCCAAACCCACCATTATAGCAAGCAGTAACAAGCCAAAAAGTAGGCGCAGTTATCCGCCCATGTGCTTATACATATTTACACAGCTCCATAGACACATGACATAGCTACGTATGCAGCAGGTCACTACTGGTGGTAGAAAGGTACAGCTGCATGTGTGGGTCCATGCAGAACTCTTCCAGCAGCGCTGCTGGCAACTCGTAGACAGGACATCTCGCTGCATCGGCGACCTGGTACAACAACTCCGACGAAGCATGGCAAAACCCTCTATGCATGGAGATTACAGCACCTTCGCTGCCAGCATCTGCATCTGCGCAGATGCACCTCTAGAGCAACATATGCAACATCGAAGTCAAGGATATGTGAGGTATTTTAGAGAGGAGGGCCTTGCTGCAGAACTATAGATGCAACCGCAGCAGCAGCCGTCGCGGCACCTGCGATCCAATCATGCCCTAATGATGTCACTATCCCCTCAAATTTCAGAAGGCAAATTAGCTCGCACATATGCTGAATGATGTTGCATGCGTGCCGTACAAAAGCACAAAAGCTACTAGTATAATCACGCTGGCCCATCTCCAGCACCCTCGCCACCCAACTCAAGCCCATCTCAGCCTGGAAGTGCGAGCTGCTCCAAGCAAACCTGGTTGTAGTGCCTGAGTCGAGTGATTCGAGACCAGAAAAGAAGAAGGACAAGCATTGGTAAATGAGACGCTGTGTGGCCAAGGGAGGGTCGCTACGAATACTAGGGGCAAACAATATGCATGTGTGCCACGCCATGAATTAATCCCTGCCTGTATGCTTGCGCTTTGAGGCTCTGGCGTCCTAGCAAGTTTGAGTTGAAACTCCGAAACCCCTAGCTGCGATGATAAGAACGAAACAGGTGTCATCAGCATGGCCGTCGCCGTCTACATACCGACCTGCATAATCATAACATTCTGCCTGCTTGCTTATTTAAAATGATTTCACCGTCATCTTTATCCTACAAACTCCATCTTCTTATTGTCGTCAGAATGTGTTTGTCCGCCTTCTGCATGGCCAGCAGTCTTTTTGTACAAGTAACTTGCTCCCCGGCATCTCCATTTTAGCACTATCAGCATCATCATGATCATTACTTTCATCCTGTTCGTCTCATCACCAGCATTACTTCTGCCAGCATCGGCCAAGCGAAGCCTCTCCGCAACATCGTGCGACCAAGCTGCACGGCTGCCATTGCGGGAAGGCGCTTCAGCCGAGGTTTCAATGGCGCGGTGGTGGCCTGCCGGGGGAAGCGCCAGGAATCATCTTTGGCGTTTAGTGGTTTCGAAAGGCAGGGCAATCGACATGTGTACGATGCTCCGTCTCACTCTTTCTTCTGCGCCCTCTTTGACGAGATGACTAACGAAGTGAAACGCACCCGGTAATACTTTTGAAGAAGGCGCCCGAGGCCCGTCCTAAGGCAGCTCGACCTCTGCGAGCTTCAGCCGGCTCTGCCTTTGTTTGACCATCGCGGCACGTTCCAAGTTGTCTTTCACCATGTTCTTCGCCGGCAGAAGAAGAGGGCTATCCTTCTCTAAAGACGGGAGGACGCGGATGATATGCTGAATACCTCGGCTATACGCATGGAAGGCGTCCACAAGACGACCCCGACTCTCAGCCTGCCGAGCTGATTTCACCAGGGCCTCGCCCTTGGCCAAACGCTGCGTGCAGCTTTCGGGAAGTTGGCCTTGCCCCGTTGCGCGACGTTTAGCAGAGGCCTCGTCTGCTTGTTGTAAGGGCCGCTTCTGTCCCTCTGCGAGGTGTTGCTTTGGAAGTCTCTTTCCATCTGCCAACGATTCGATTGTCATGGCGAAGGATTGCTGAATGACTTCTCGTTCCTCGAACTTTGCCTTCGGCTTTCTCATCGGAAACGAGACTGTGGCACCACTTGCCACATCCATATCTGTGTCCTTAGTGAGCTTCAGTGACTGATCCTCTCCCGGCATTCGAACACCACTTCCGTTCATGGACAGATCACGAAGCACAACGTGGAACGGACCATCTGGTATGGGATTTGGAAGCTTCATCTCCAAGTGATTCCAGGAGATCCCCGACAACGTGCACACCACGTCAGACTTGGGTGCACGCCCGATGGAAATTGACTCCTTCACGCCAGGTGCCAGCTCAAACTGCATCGGCGGTCGCTTCGACGCAGCATCGAATGACAACGAAACCAACAGCCCTGGCCCAGCCATGGCCAATATCTTTGATGTAAGTTGCTCGCGAGGAGCCGGGTGTCTGAGCCGAACAGGCAAGGAGTCACGGACTTCTTCTGGCCTATTGGTCTGCACAGAAAAACCTGCAAACCAGCAAAAAACGATCAAACATAAGTCATGAAATCATCAACTTGCCCGGCCACAGCCGCGGCAACAACTTGCCATCACCGTCAGGCAAACGTGACCGGAAAAGAACCGCGCCTGATCTGCATTGGCCGATGCCAATGAGCGAAGCTGCTTCTGGTAGGTATCTGGTCATGGGTCGGCAATGCAATCGCCAGCTGAAGCTTGCAGACGGCATGGCCATGGAGATGCAATGCAGGATTACAACTACAACATAACATATGTTTCCATCTTTTAACATTTCGAAGCACGTTTGCCACCGCCAGTGCTCAATGTTGCATTACTTGGACTCGTGCCCCAGTCACGTGTGGCCTGCGAGCGGTACAAGGCCTTGTCTTCCACGTGCTGTGCATTCAGGACCCCCCACAATCTGCCAAGGCAAGCTGAGATTCTGACCAGCCGCGTATCATGAACGCCATCAACACGAAGGAAAGACTGCCGACCAAAAACGTCACAGGGATGCATAATACAAAAACCATTCCACACCTTTGCTTCCTGCGTTTTGCGGGCGATACGATGTGCCCGTTCGGCCTTCGAGGACGCAACAGCATGAAGTTGCCATGTTGCCACGTGCCCCTTGAAGCAACTGAGAGCCGAGCTATCAAAAACACCATCCCTGCTGGTAGGTGGTCTGGCGCCATGCACAATTGATACGCCCGCCGCCGAAAAGAAACCTCGGAAGAGGCACAGGGTTTCTCAAGTTCGAATGGTTTTCGCACTTGCTACCCTCGACGAGACTACTGTTACATTTCAACAAGTATTCTATGCCTTTTTGTCGGGATTGAAAAGCCGAAGCCGGAACCATGCGGACTACCGGTGAAAGCATTGGCCTTTGATTGCCGGAGAGCAGCCCTTATGAATGATTATTTTGTGTATTGTCCTGGTTTCAATTTTCTTGTTGAATACTCAAACATACATGTCCTCATCACCCAGGGAGAGCAACAAACCTCTGGGTCTGTTGGATGGGGGTTTACGTTATGCAAGTACATGCCGCCCCAAGTTGATACAACGAATGCTTGCTTTCCAAGGCATGAGCGCTTTTAGCTGAAACTAGGTAGTGATGGCAAAAACCCCCCAAGCAAACTTTGGCAGGCGTAACCTCCTGGTCTTGGTCGGATGCACGAGCTTGTTTGCACAGTCATATAACAAAAGCGGAGATGGAACGTTTCCCCATGCATCCGCGTGTCGCGACCCATAACACTGCAATTGGAACAAACCGTGTCCCACCATGACCCTCCCTGCAACCGATCAAAACAAGTCATGGCCCAAGTATGCCAGGCTAGGCATCATCTAGCGTTTGCTCCCAACTGCGCAGCCGCGAATCGCTGGAGCAAGCATGATACAAAGCACCGCCGTCAACTTCGGACTATAACCGGTGCGACTTGAAACGATGAGACTTACCAGACTTACCATTTTACAACATTTTACATGGATATCTCTGAGCTATGGGTGTTTCCACCACACAGCATGTTGGGATGGGGGGTATGCTTCGGGGTATGTTCCGGGGTATGTTTCGCAGCCATGTTTGGGGGGGGATATCCATCTGCACCGCAATGGCTCTAAACCCCAAAAATATGTGTTTTCGATGGCTTATCGGTGTAGGCGTAGTCCTAGGGCAAAATTTCGTCTTAAACACGCTTTCGTTTTGGGTTCAAGCTTCGGGCCTGCAGCCAGGTGGGATGCAAAACACAAGGGCCTGACTGACTTCATGACTTCAACTTGCGTGGTCGGCACGAAGGGAAAGGGCCATCGGAATCAGGTGTGATTCACCAAGTGCAATTTGTTTCTTTGGCGTCGCTGGCCAGTGGTATTAAGATGTGGGAAAGAGGCCGACCGTTGTAAGACCATCAAAACATTATTTTTGAGGCTTCATATACGCTTCAAGTACAAGCAGAAAGTAAAAGTACAAGTCTGGGTACCGTGCACAGGTTCATTTACAAGTTCAAACACAGGTTCGAGTAAGCAATTTGGTGGGAAGAGGAGGGAAAAGCAGAAGTTCAGGTATGGGTTCAGGTAGGAGTTCCCGTAGGGGTCCGGGTATGCGCGCGGGTTGGAGAAAAGGGCGGTGGGGAAGGGGCGGAGAACAGAAATGTGCGTTTTCTATGGAAGGTACAGGCTCAAGTATAGGTTTACGTGCAGCTTCAAGTAAGGAATTTGGTAAGGGAGGTCGGGGTTTGTTAGTAAGGGTTCATTTCTTTTTCTTGTTTTTTCCCCTCCACAACGCGGTCCCAGTGCAAGAGGCCCAAAACCAAGGCGACAGCCTACGGCGGTTACCGGGGGCGACTTGAGATGGGGGGTGGTTCGGCGGAGTCCGCGAGGAGATCGCTCAGGAGGGGAGCCTCTCCATCGACGTTGGCAGTGGCAGCAAGTGGCAAAGAGAGAAGGCTGGCCGCAAAGGATCGGGCAGCGGCGAAGGCAAGCAGCGCGGACCATCGCAGGGAGAGCGCAGACGTGACCGTTGCCCGTGTGGCAACGGGAGCAGCGCGAGCCCGAGATCGGGCGAGCAGTCGGACGAACTCAGCGGCCTGCGGGGACCACCGCCCCCCAACCTCAATGCCGAGGACAACCAGGCGACATCGGTTGCCATGTGCGAGTTCGGGGTAAGGCCTTGGCGCGCTCAGCGACCCGCAAAGCTGCCGCAGCAGTGATGCCTCTGTCACAGCGTGGCGTCAGGGGCGACACCAGGGTTGTGTCGACGGCGAGTTGCACGCCGCCCACAAAGGCAGGCCGTTAGCAGTGACTTCAATGCGCCGCTCGTCCTGCCGGGAGGGGACAACATTGAGGTCACGCACCAGGACATGAGTGGCAACAGTTGCTCCCTGCACACATGCGCCGCAGCTCGCTGGAGGGTTCCTCCATGCGAGCGCAACACGCCTGAGCGCGGCTCGGGTGAAGTGAGTGGGTGAAGTGGGCCGTGCAGACAAGACTCGGGCCGAATAGGGCCCCGCCTGTGATTCAAGCAGGGCCGCTGAGGATGCAACAAGTTCTCGTAGCAAAGCCCGTTGGCAGAAGCCGTCTACAGCCTGAGCCTGGGAAGCAGCCCGCTGCCATCCACGGGTGGTGTCGAGGTGCAGTTCGCCTTCGCGCAACACAGGAATGGCACCCGCCCACGAAGCCCAAAACGCGGGCGCGTGGAACGTGGCCGTGTAGCAAGCGCACACCCCCACGAGAGCCCACATCTCTACTCAGGCTGCCCAGGAGACAGCAACTTCCAGACAAGGTTCCACTTCGTTGCCTGCCTTTTGTGGGGGACGGGCCAATTATGGACTCGGCAAAGTCTTGACAGGCTTGATCGTTTTTCTTTCTTTCGGATTCCCTTCGGGGATCATCCGATAAAACTGGAACGATACAGAGAAGATTAGCATGGCCCCTGCGCAAGGATGACACGCACAAATCGAGAAGTGCACCAAGTTTCTCTGCGGGAGGACACGTGTCTTACCTGCAGTACGCCGGCATGGCGGCCGTGGGCAAAGTGGGGCGCGCAAGCAAGCAATCCCCTTGTCGTCTACAGAGCGGGTTGTGCAGGGCAGCCCAGCACCATGCAAGCCGTTGATGAGCCTGCCGAGACCACCCTTGGGTACCCTAATGTAGTAGGTCCTGCCCTTTGTGGGGATTGTAGTGGTTGGTTGAAAGTGTGTGCCCTGCTGCGTAATCAGCTTATGCATGCTCTCTTTGGCAATGGTGCACCAAAGGCTGGCAAAGGAAACAAGGGGGGCAAGAGCAAGCCTTCGACTGCTTTGCCGCCGCCGGAGGATCCTTGGGCCGCGTATCGGGAGCAGAATGGCATGTCGATGCCGCCAAAGCCGGCTCAGGTGTCGTCAGCTTCAGGTGCCAATCTGCAGAAGTGGAGCCGCCTTCTCCCAGTAGAGGTTTTCACAGCTGCCGACTCTCAGGTGGAGCTGCCCATTCTGGCTCAGTCCGACTTTGGCGAAAAGGGGCTACGGGGGTCATCTGCATAGATCTTTCCGAGCTTGCTGCTGCTTTGAGTGTGTCTTCGCCTCACCCCTTAGCATTACTGGTTGGCGGGAGCCTCCGACGCCAGCGCGAGAAGGCAGGACAGGTATTGCACCGGGCTGCGGAGTTTACAGGGCTCTTCCGCGATCCGCAAAATGGCCGCGAGTTCGAGAAAACTTTCTGCATCTTCAATTTAGGTGGCAAGGATGTTGTCATGCGACGGCGTCAAGCCGAGGTGGCCTTTGCGGACAGCACCATGCTCGACCTTCTGCTGAAGGTCGTTCCTGCGCCTACCAGCTCCTGGAACGCTGCTCAGGCAGTGGAGGACAAGCCCAGGGAAGGTTTCACGCAGGTGCTGCGCCAACGTTTGGGCATTCAGGGCCAGGTGCAGAAGGTGATGCCAAAGCGCACTACAAACCAGGTGCATACAGCGGTGGTTCAGGTTCCGGCAGAAGAGGCCGAGGCTATCTTGAAGCGCAGCGGCCAGCACGGGGTTTTCCTGCAGCGGTTTGCCAACGAGGCCACGGACGACTGCACCGTAGTTCCGTGGTGTCACCGCGAGATTGCAGATGTCGACCTGATATATGCCAAGGCCTCGAGTCTACCGGGATTCATGGGGCTCATGCTTTTGAGACTCCGGGTTGCGGGGGTTTTTCAATTCCGAGCTCAAAGCGGCCAGATTGGACAGCGGATACAGCAGGCCTGCAAATCAAGCAACACTGGCTGGCCAGGAACTGCCCAAAAGGCGACGCCAAGTCCATTGTCAAGACGCTTTTGGATTGGGGTTGGAGTGCCATTCCGCTGCCGAGGGTTGTAAACAAGGCTGGAGACAGGGGTCAGTGGCGCTTAGGCTCCGAGGTCCCCCCGCCGGCTTCCAGGATGTACCTCAAGGACCAAACCAAACGCGAAACCAAGCCTCAGTTGTTGGGTGCCTCGAACGCGGCTTCCGTAGCGGCTCCACCTCCACCGGGGTTGCCTGCCCCGCCGAAGCAGACTGCCCAGCCGATTGCGCCTCTTTTGCAAAGCATTCCCGCTCAGGCCAGCGCAGACCTCAAGCAGTACGTGGANGCGGCTCCACCTCCACCGGGGTTGCCTGCCCCGCCGAAGCAGACTGCCCAGCCGATTGCGCCTCTTTTGCAAAGCATTCCCGCTCAGGCCAGCGCAGACCTCAAGCAGTACGTGGACCAAGCGCTGGAGGCCCAGGCCCAGAAGCACGGAGCCGAGATGACAGCTCTCAGGCAGGAGGTGTCGCAGGCAAACCGCCAGGGCATGGAGGTCAGCCAGAAGGTCGATGTGCTGGCGGCTTCGGTCCAGTCGGTCGCAGGCGTAGCTCAGGAGGCGCATGCAACTGCCACATCGCTTGCGACCATGAGCGGCTCGAGGGCATGTTGCCCGAGAGGCCACGCAAGCGTCCGGGTCAGGACAACCCGGACGAGCAACTGTGATCTCTCTGCCTTTTGCTGAATCGGATCCTGTCCTGGCATGGTTTGATCTGACCCTAGGCTACCCGGGGGAGGGACCTCCGGCTTTTGATGCAAAATTAGGCTTGACTTTTGCAGCTCTTAACTGTACGAAGCTTTCGGTGTACTTGGCCGCAATCTTTGCGGCCAAGGTGGACGTAGAGGTTGGCGCCAGTTTTGCGTCGCAACGTTCCCTTGAAAGGCAAGCCTGTCAGTTGGAGTGGCACCTAGTTTGCACCTGCGACCCACTGCTAGGGCTAGTGGGGGTGATGACGTGGTCCGTAGAGGGGTCGCTCTTCCTGTTCGCAGGGGCATGCCAGCTCGCGTTGGCAAGCCGAAGACGCCTGAACAACAACAGCTTTTTGATGATGGCCGCTGGGGCCATCTCGAAGTGTCTATTGCCAAAGGCAAGATAGTTAATTTGCACGTAGTTTATGGTTTTTCGGGTGCCGCACAGCATGCAGAGGCTCGGAGCTCAAACGAAGCGTTGCTGGAACTCATTTTTTCTTGGAGCCGGGGACCTTAACACTGAGCCAGCGGAGTCCTTAGTGCTTGCCAGGGCCCTTGAAAGTCGTTTTGTTGATGTGCAGCAGGTGCATTCAGATTCCAAAGGGGAATGCCCTCCCCCACTTGCTACCCGAAGTCAGACTCGGTTGGCAGTCGTCGTGATTTTATCCTTGCAAACCACACTGCATATCAGGCCTTCTGTGCTGCGGCAGTTTCCGCGGAGGTTGATGTGCCCACGCATTTCATGGTGACGGCGGAGTTTCGCTGGGGCGCCTGTTGGCGCAACAGGGCGCAGTTGAAACGGCCCATCAATGTCCCCCCGGTGCTCCTCGCTGCCCTAAGTAAGCCGGAACAGGAGAACGATGCCGCTGAGAGCTTAGAATGGCTTTCGGCTCTTCGTGCCAGAGATGTGGAGGCCCTTTTCGCCATTCTAAACCGCGATGCGGAAGCAGCTCTCGTGGACCGTGCCTTGGAGGCAGCTACAGGTTGTCAGTAATTATGTCCGCGCGCCGCCGCGGAGACGTGTAGGCCGTGCTAAAGGAGGTATCCAGGTCCGTATGTCATTCGCTCGGGGCGCTCTGGGGACTTCAATGTTGGGGTAGGGGAGCAGGCTACACTGCCGACGACGTGGCTGTTACGCCAGATACGGCGGTGCCAAACATGGCAGCATTCGTCGAGGCGAGACCCTGAGCATCCCTCTGTGCTACAGCAGCATGCGGCCATTCTCAATGCGCCGCGATCGCTGTGGCAGCTGGGCACGGATATCGAGGTAGCACGGCATGCTCCTGCAGATACGTGGCTGCCTACCTACATCATGCAGTTGCCAAGCGCCTATGAGAAAGAACGCCGAGACTTGCAACAACGGCGTCGAGACTCCTGGCGCGCCTTTGTGCGGCAGGACTTGAGCACGCATGGTGCAGCTGTGTATCGCTTTCTCCGTGGCCCGGTGCGGCGATTGCCCCCGACACTTTGTCGGGAAAACGGCACGGTTACAGCGGATTTTGATGAGGTTGACCAGTGTCACCGGGATGCTTGGTCACAAATCTGGCGTCAACATCATGGCGAGGAGGATGCTGGACGGGCGGCGCATTTTCGCCAAGAATTTGGCGCACATGTTCTGCATAGGCCACAACAGCTTGCACCAATTACCTTGAGTGATGTTGAGGACGCACTCCCCAAAGTTGCCCAAAGGCTGCGTCGCGCTCAAGGCGCGGACTTCTGGTCGCCGCGGGAGTTCCTAGCCTGGCGGCGGCGAGACTACCAACGCCTGGCGCAGTTTTACAATGTGGTCGAAGAGACGGGTGTCTGGCCTGATGCTCTCTTGCGTCTCCTTGTCACTCCACGTCCAAAGGGCGAGGTGGATGACAACCAGACGCGGGACATCTCCGTGTCGCCGCTGCTGTATGCGGTCTGGACGTACATACGCCTGCTAGGACAGCTTGCCTGGCAGAACAGCTGGCTTCATGAAAGCATGCATGGTTTTGCCTCGGGTCGCTCTCCGGACACTGTGGCATTCTGGTTAGCACTGCATTGGGAGAGCGCTATGCTGCATGATCGGCCTGCCGCTTGGGTCACTTGGGACCTGCGCAAAGCCTTTCCTTCGCTCTCCTGGAAAGTCGTCGATGAGGTTTTAGCGCTGTCAGGTTGCTCGACGCGGGTAGCTATGCCCATGATGCATTTCTGGCGTGCGGCGGAGCGCCGCTTCAAGCATCCTTGCGGTGTAGGTTTGGGTTGGTTTGTCACAAACGGGGCGGTTACTGGTGATGGTCATTCGGTTTGGGTGCTCAATCTAATGATGGCCGCCTGGGCCCGCTTTGAAAAAGCAAATCAACCGCAGTCGCAGCCGCGGGCTTTTGCAGATGACTCCGGGTGCTCTTGCAAGTTCGTGAGGATCCAGCTGCTAACTTAGGTCCCTCGGTCCCTGAGGAGCTCGGCAAGGTGGCTGAAAAGCGGGTGCTTGAACTGGTGCGAAAAACTTGGATGCGATTCGATGCCTTTGCAGATTGCACTGGCTCAGCCGTACATGCCCGCAAATCTGCAGTTCTTGCCCCCACTGCTGGTCTTCGTGCCGCGCTGCGGTAACGCCTGTACCCTGTAACGCCTCATGTCAGGGATCTCGGCACGCACCTGTCGGGTTCACGAGGTGGCTGTGCAAGCACTCTGAATGACAGGGCACTTGGTGTCTGCAAGTACGTACAGGCCATTGGTGGCCTTCCGGCTTCGGCTGCTGACAAAGAACGTTTGGTTGCAAGCAAGGCCTTGTCTGCGGCGCTTTTTGGAGTAACCACGGCTAAAGTCAACGCTCATGTCATGGAGACTCTCCGAGGCTGTGTCAAGAAATGCCTCTTCGGTGATGCTGGCCGGCATGTAGCCAGCCCTGAGATTGTTTTCACTCTGATCCACCGCGGTTTCCGGGTTGACCCTTTCCAGGCTGAAGCGGTTCACCGCCTTCATGCGGTGAGACGCATGCTCGCTATACTGCCGGCTTGTCAGGCTCTGTGGCGACAGGTATGGGCTCACTACCATGAGCTTGCGGGGCGGCCGGCTGCAGATGAGCTTCGTCGCGAGTCTGCTTTGTCTAAGGTCCACTTGCCGGGGCCTGTTGCGCTAGCCCAGCAAACACTGCACAAGTTCGGCTGGGACGCTCGCGACCCACTGCACTGGCGCATTCGCAGGGAGCCCAGCATTGCTGAGCAACACGTGCCTGAGGTACATGTGCTTGACACGCCGCTGCCGCTGTGGCTGCACTGGTTGCGTGAAGGTGCTCGCCGTTGGAGGTGGACGGTTGCGGGCCAAAAGCAGCGTGGCATTCTCCACACCATCTGGGTGGGGGCGGTGCCAACACAGGACCTGCTTTTTCGTCAAAAGACTGCTGCGAGCTCGAGTTGTCCTCACTGTCAGGGGGATGTTGCAGAAACCATTAAGCATCGACACTGGCATTGCCCTGCCTGGGCGGCCATTCGTAGTGCACATGGCTTCGGGCCTGACGAGGTGGACGTGCAAGCCTTGCCTCTGTGCCTGCGCACGTGTGGCGCGTGCCCGCAGTCTGAGGATGCGGATCGTGTTGCTACCTTACCGGTCCAGCGCGACGTGGACCCGGACATGCCCCGATGTCTGGTTGACCGTGTACACTGACGGTGCGGCCACCAGGGCCAAGCCTGACAACCCTGCACCCCAGCGGGCCGGGTACGCCATGGTCAACGATACGCTGGGCACCATAGTTGCGGAGCCGCTCGCCTTGGAGGGCCAAACTGCGCTATGGCGGAGTTGCGTGGCATCCTCCGTGCCCTGTTTGAGCCAGGTCGGTTTGACATCTTCAATGACAGTAGTTACGGTGTGCGTACAGTCACACGTCTTCTTACTGAAGATCTTCCTCGCCCGCTCCCCCTTCTGAAGAACGGAGACTTGCTGTGGCGCTTGGCAGTCGCCTTGCGCAGTCGGCCGCCAGACAGTGTGCGCATTCAGCATGTCAAAGGCCACGCTTCGGCTGAAGATGTGGCCGCGGGTCGCACAACCGCTGCACACAGGCTGGGCAACCAAGCTGCTGACCAGGCTGCTGGCCGGGCTCTGGCACAACACGCCGGGTTCGAGGACTTTCTAAAAGGTGCGCAAGGCAAACTGCGGCTTACTTGGGGGGTGCAGCAGATGTTTCTCGCCATTGCAGAGGCCGTTGGCTTTGATCGTTCGGCACCGGCTGGCCCAGTGACTGTGGTGCCGGTGGCGGAGGAGATCGCTCCTGAGCCTTTTGACGTCGAGTACTGGCTGAAGTCTCTGCCGTACTGTGTGGAGATTTCTTGTGGAGATTTCTTGTGTCACGAATGCTCAGAAAGCCAACTATCGCTATGGCCAGGTTTTCACGGATGTGCTTTACCTGTACTTCAATGGGCTGGAATGGCCGCTGGGGCCCGGACGAGGGCAGCTGGCGGTTACCTTCCTGGAGCTCATGCTGGATGCCATTGCCAGTGTCAGGTTGTGGATGCCCTGGGCTGCGGATGCGAAGTCTTCGTGGCCGAAGTGGCCTCACCTGACTGTCGCTCAGGCTCGGCATTGTCCTTCTGCGGCTGCAGGTGCGCATCTTGGTTCGCCCACTCTACGTCAGCAGCTTCGCATTTTCACGGACGCTGCACGTGTCCTCGGCCAGTTCTGTGGGGAGCCCTTGTGGGATGGGCGGGAAACAGAGGGCCGGCCTGGCTATGTCAGCTTGGGTTCGCTGGCTGGGCTTACCGCTCGTCCGCGGCTTCAATGTCCTCAAGTGGTCTTTCGATGGTTGCAACAGCTTGCGAGGCTTGGCAAGGGCACGCAATCGAGTTTGGATATCAAGATGCCCCTTGTGCTTCCGCCTACAGCTCTCTGCGCTGCAGTTCGCAGGCGCCCGGCAGCGGCTTCGGCTTCGGTTGGCTCCAGAGTTCGCTGAGGCCTGTTGCTCTCCTTCTTCTGAAAATCTCCCCGCCAGAGACGATTAGCCCAGCAGTGCTCGCTCGGCGAAGTCTCGACAGGGCCCTGATGCCTCAATGGTTGCCTTGATCGTTTTTTTTTCTTTCGGTTGGGTTCCCCGGTTCTAGTTTAGTTTTGTCGGCCGGACGCTGTCCGGCACAGTGCTCCCGTCATGGACATCGCGCTGATCGCCATGGCGTGTTGGAGGATGAAAAGATTTTGTATGGACAACGACTTTGTCTATTGGCCCGTTCACATTGGCCGCCTCCCAGACCTTTTCCCGGCTCTTTGTCCTGTCGTCTTGGTGGTCGAGGGCTACACCACTTCCAGGTGCACCCGGGTGCAACGTAGGAGGTGCAAGTTGCTTGCTTGCCTTGTCGCAAATAGATGGTAAGTTAAAGGTTCCACGTTCGACGGTGCTGTCCATCGACGCAGTTGGAGCCTTCGACCACGTCTCCTGCCATGCGATGCTAGCTGGTCTGCAGGAGGGGCCGAGCCTGCAACCCTTGCTTCCGTACGTGCCTCCAACAGCACATGGGGTGGAGAATTAAGTGACGAGGAATCGACCTACACGGTTATTGAAAAGAGTGTCTAGCTGTTATACAGCCAGCCCCAACAAGCCTGGCTGATCATGCGCACCTAAGCTGAGCAAGCATCAGACCAAAAATAAATCTCAACTGCACAACTTGAGCAAGCATCAAACAAAAACTCAACCCTTCCGAATTGGGCAAAATCAGGAGTAAGACTAGGCCTGGGAGTAGTAGCTGTCGTTGAGGTAGTCGTAGTAGGAGTCGTCGTCGATGGTGGTGGTAGTGGTGGTGGTGGTGGTAGTAGGAGAGCAGTAGTAGAAGTAGCAGTAGCAGTAGCAGTAGCAGTAGCAGTAGTAGTAGTAGTAGCAATAGTAGTAGTCATGGTAGTCGTCGTCGTCGTAGTGATAGTAGTAACAGTAGTGGTAGTGGTAGTGGTAGTAATAGTAGTAGTAGTAGTAGTAATAGTAGTAGTAGTAGTAGTAGTAGTAGTAGTAGTAGTACTAGTACTGATAGTAGGACTAGTCATAGTACTAGTAGTACTGGTAGTTATTATTAGTAATAGTAGTGGTAGTAGTAGTGGTGGTGTAATACTAGGAGTGCTGGTGGTTGTGGTAGTGGCGTAGCAGTAGTAGCAGCAGTAGCAGTGGCAGCAACAGTGGCAGCAGGCACCAGTAGCACTAGTAGTAGTCTTCGTCGTCGTACTAGAAAGCATCCAACAATGAATGCATGGGAACTGTCCGTCTTCACCAAGCTGACAACAAAGAATGCTTGCCACTGGGTAGTTTCAGGGGGGTATACTTCGGGTATGCTTCGGCGGCATGCTCCAGGGTATGTTTCGGAGTGTGCTTCGCCCGGGGTCCAAAATTCCTTTCGTCCAAAGTTTCGGCACCATCAATTTTAGAAACGGCTATACACAGGTATAGTCAAGTCAAGTCACGTCAAGTCCTGCATGCCAAACAGCGGTTTTTTGGAGGAGCGGTAAAAGAACACAACGCTACAATTACAGGCAGACTACACGTGATTTTACACGGTGTGTGGCGGTTGTGAAACTGCGGTTGAGCATGACATCATGTCATCATCAGACTTATTCTGAACACAGTCCGTTTAAAATTTGTATTTGGCTATCGTATTCGCCGCTATAGAAAATCCACGAATGCATCACACACGACATCGACAAAGCTGCTCACGAATTCATCCTAGCTGTCAATACCAGCAAACCGTGCAAAAGCTTCGAATTGCGGTTGCCAGGAATTCGAGGTCTTCCAGGAATTCGCGCTGCACTTGGACACCAGTTCATCGAAAGCATACCCACCGGTCAGCTGGCAGTGTCGTCACATGGTATGCTAAACTCCAATAATAGGAATGGAACATACAGGCATGCGGGCACATGCATACGCCCAAACATGGGTATATATCGAAGGGAGGAATGATCCGGGCGGAAACGCAACATATTTTGTTTTGACGCTCACGCGTGCTGGACGCGAAAGTCCCGGGCCGGGCTGCGGAGAGATGCAAAGGAGTCGGTCAACGCACGTGGGTGGCAAAAATTTGGAGGCCGACGGCTCGGCGAAAATTTAGCTGGATTTCCGTCGGAAACGCTGCACCCGAGAGCGGCGTGGAGAGCAGGCTGGCTGCGAGGTCGCAAGCAGCGACGAATGAAGTAAGTAGCGGCTCGAATACCGCGGATTTTCGCGGCCAAGGTTGCGGTTGCGGCACCTCCACTTACAGTCGCTGCAAACATCGCCGACACGAATCTGGGGATCATCTCGCTGCATGGGGTTGGTGCGACTGTTGCATACTGTTGCAACCAACGTTTGTGTACGTCACCCTCTCCCGACAGTGGCGAGGGGTCCCCGCTAAGCAAAACGCCGGCTGACTGCAAACGGCGAGCCCCCCTGCGCGACTGAAGGCGGACTGTCGGAGCTGGCCTGCCTGCGGAGCGCGCTTACCCAGAACTCACCGAAGAATTCTGCAATGCGGCTGGATCAAAATCTCGGCCGCTCAACCCGGATGCCGTCAAAGAAACGCGAGGAGGACCGACTGTAGGACCTGACCAAGGTGCAAGCATGTGCAAGCGAACCCCCTTCGAAAGTGTCGATTCGGGCGCGCACGGGGTGGATTCCGAAAGGCGATGGGACGCAGCACGCCCGTGCGACCGTGGCGCTAAGCCAGCTGGGCGAAAGCAGTGGCGAGTACGAGCAGCCCGCTCGGGACATCATTGCAGCGGTTAGCACTGCCTGATCGCGGGCGTCAGCCTGTCCGGCTTCCGGATGCTTCCGGTGAAATGACCGGAATGCGTACTGCGCACGTGGCGCTGCGCAGCAACAGAAGAGCAGCTAGCTAGTTTAGGTGTCGTGGATTCGTGGATGGCAGGAAGTGCCGACGAGGTTGACGCTTCTGATTCTTCTGCCGTTGACCATGCGTCCCGCCCGGCCACGCTCGGGGCGTTCCTGGCCCTACCGCTTGATGCCCGGCCCCAACCTATACGCCCTCGCTCAACAGCTCGCGGAGGTTCAGGCGCCGCAGCATGGCGCAGGTCAGGGACAGAAAAGCGATCTTTGCGTACCTCGACGACACCTACATCGTTTCCGCGCCGGAGCGAGCGTGCGAACTTTACAAAGCCTGCCGGCGGGCACTTTGGGCCCACGTGCGCATTGAGCTCAAGGAGGTTCGGTCCTTGAACAACGGGCGGTCAGTATGCACATAACAAAACAGCCCCTGGTGCATCGACCGGCAGAATCCATTAAGCATATGAAGTTTACGAACAAGCAAAAATGCTTCAGAGATAAACATCAAGGCTATCGTATCTGCAAGCTTTCACACAAGGATCTGGCGGTGTAACAAATGGCTACCACATAGTGGACATGAGCACTGACAGCAGGATGACTGTTCGGCACGAGTCGAAGATCAAAGATCCACCGCAGCAGCTCGGCATCACCAAACTGGGGCACACATAGTAAGCGTAAGCGTTCCAACCAGGTGTAGCCCTGAGTGTCAAACAGCGGACACTCGCGAATGTCATGCAGGAACGTGCTGCAAGGCAAACCGGGTCGCAGCCAAGCTGCGTCCCCGGCCGCCCGTAGGCACTGACTGCGTTTCACGCCGGCAAAAGGGCGTGCGAAATTCAAAGGAGTGCCTGGAAGAGATCGGCTTGGCAAGCAAGCGTCTATTGCAAGTGTTGCTCGATGAAGGCCGGAACACCGATGGGCATGCCGAAAGCAATGAGGCCCCGCTGTTCTGGGCTCAGGGCAAGGTCACCAACCCACACATCGGACTCGGGCACGCCTTCTGCATACGACGTCACTGGTAGGCCAGACTCACCATGACCGTGCAGATCGGCTGAAGCAGAGTTGTCGCAGCTGGCCCTCAGTCATGCTGCAAGCCCTGTGACTGCCCTGTAAAGTGTGCCGTAACAATTGCAAATTGCCATTGAGCTGCTTTTGTGCTGTTTTTTGAGCTTGTGCGTGGTTCGACGGTTGTTCCGTTTGTTTGGAGCAAAGCACACCTGAAACGTCGTTTTCTCATGATGAACGAAGACCGGCTTTCGGTAGGGCACCCCAACGCATGCTTACACACCAGGCAGACTTTCTGGACGTTTGCCGATGTAACGAGATGTCGCGAATGTTGCTTGGAAAGCTCCTGCTTTGTACCAACTTACAAAAGGAAGAGTATTAAAACCAAATGACCAAATTTCATGCGCAGGGTCTCGGATGCGTTCCCACACAAACAGCCTCCTGTCGGTGCCGCACGCCGGCACTGAGCGTGTCGAGGGCTTGACTCGGTTTCGCAAAACCGCCCTCGTCACGCCAATGATCACTGAAAACATCGGCTCAGGCTTCGATGGACGGCTCTCCGTCTGAGCCATTCTATAAGGGCCTTAATAATTAGAATAGGGTTTTAGGGCCCATTATACTACACTTACAATAACGAACCCCCAAAATAGTATTGGTACTTATTCAAGCCCCTGGGTAACTATTCAAGCCCCTATAGTAGTGTGGTCACGTCAAGTCAACGGAGTGTTTCCGGGCCCGCTGCTGTGCACAATTCAAGCATTTACCCTGGTCGGAAGTTTCAGCCGCAATGGCACGATGGACTTGGTTGGCAAGGATCTGGGTTTCAAAGTTGTTTCTAGTTTCACGTCACTGCCAAATCAATGAACCAGTTCAATGGCCTTTCATGCCCACGCGTTTCAAAAGCTTTGACCTCACCACCTTCTGCTGTACGATTCAATCGGCAACATCTCCGTTCCATCAACTTGCCTCGTGTGTCCTGAGGGAAGCGGCCCGAGTGCACCCACTGATTGGAGAATGACACTGCGTGTACTCATACTCGTACGAGTATGAATACAAGTACCAGTGCAGTGTGCCGGCAAACGAGAAGCACTAAGGGGTGCAAGATTGACATGCAGGCTTGGTCATCTCGGTGTTGCAAACTTAGGCCGGGGGGGCGGTAATCTTGGTAATCTTGCTGGTCTTGGTCACTTCACTTGCACCACTTGCGAGGGAGGGGGCCCATCTTGGTAATCTGGGTCATCTGGGTCGACCAGGATGACCGAGATTACCAAGACGACCAAGAATTTGCAAAACACTAGTGGTTCTCGTTTGCAAGGCACAATGTACCAGTGGTAGTGAGTACTGGCCGGAAAGTGTTGTCTTGCCGGCAGAAACAAGACGAAGGTGCACAGAACCGCACCCACAGCTTGTTCAGATGTGCCGTGCATCTTGGAGACTTTTGGAGGGGGAGTCGTGCGAACTGCCGGGAAGCCACGCTGATCCGCTGATACACCACAGCAAGGAGAAATCAGCAAAAGCAGCAAATGCCAATGCGACACGTGATTCATGGCGAAATGCTCGTTGAATATTGCAGCATTTGAAACAAATTTGTGTACTCAGCTTAGCCTGGTAGCCGTGGTAGCAGTCGTTACGGTAATTAGCATGCAAGCTGCAAACTGATTCACCAAGTGTGCTGGACCAAGGACGTCCACCAATCGGCAAAACCCCCTTCTGTCAAGCTCCATTTTGCCTCCGAGGCGTTGCCCTAAGGAACCAATGCTTTGCATTCACTACTGCGTTCCAGCAGCAGGGAACCAAAATCGGCAGCAAGTCTGAGGAGCCGGGTTAAGTTCTCGCAGATAATATTGTATGTAACTATAAATATTTGTGTGTGTGTGTGCGTGCCCGCCTTGCTTGTGTGCGTGTGCAGGCAGATGCATCTATGCATGTATGCAAATATACATATTTACAGTCATACACATATACATGTATACATATGTACATATATACATACTGGTACATAGGCTGCATGTGTGCGAAATGGCTCGTCTTCCCTCATGTTCCTTATTATTCCCATGTCCGTCTTCCTCATCGTTGTCCTCATTCACTGTCAGGGGCATCGCCATCACCATCCGGACGACAATCCACTGGTGAACAACATTGCTCTACAAAATTAGTGCGTATACTCCTTATGAACATCGCCGTTGCTGCTATCTTCATCCTGGTCATGCTATCGTAAGACTCCTGGGATAAACCCACATTGCCAGTATGCTTAAACAGTCGCAAAAGCAACCCAGGTGTTACCCATACGGATATTGCATCCATGTTGATCTCGCGAACTTTTAACATGCCCACTGTCTGTTAGGTGCTGCCCTGCTCCCATCGGTGCTGCCGGTTGACCAATGTTATCACGGTCTTACGGTCTTCCTCCCGTTGCTGCTGCCCGCGAGAATGAAAAGGAAACAAGGCGCTGCCCAAAACCGGCTGGTGCTGTCATATCCTACACTATCAAAATTGAAAAATTGTTTTTGAGGTCTCATGTAGTGAACTGCTCTAACCAATTCTACTATTCTATACTCTACTCTAAGCTACTCTGCTCTACTGCACGCCATGCTTCTCTACTTTACGCTACTCTACGTTCTGTTCTGTGGTCTATGGTACATACTCTACCATACCCTATGCTACTCTACTCTACCATACTGAACTATGCTAAACTGTGCTATGCTATGCCATGCTGTACTAAGCAAGCCTAGGCGAGACACATACTATACTTACTTTACGATACTGGTACGATGCTACATGGAGCCTGCCACAAGTGCTACGTAGGGGTGGAACGGGCTCTCCAATTACTTAGATTTGCTTTCGATCTCCACAAGGCTTTGGCTCTCCGATGCCCTCGTGGGCTTTGGGCAAGAGAGCTTCACAATTTGAGCCATGGGAGAGATGTCGACATGACAGCTTGCCACTTTGTGGCACCAGCGAGCAGGCAAACAAATCACACTGCACGTCTGGACCTAGAGTTTGATTGTGTCTTCAGCTTTGGGGGAGAATTTAGGATCATCCAGCCTCAAGCATTGCATGGATGATGCATATCTAGCTTCTACTATTCTACTAAGCACTATATACGAAGCCTTCTTCTAACCAGGACCGCCGGGCCAGCCCGTCGCACAGGTCCTTGCGGGCTTGAGAAAGGAATTCTCCCTCAGATCGGCGGAGTACACTTCAGGCGCGTCGAGGTCTGAAGGGTCCTGGAAAAACGCAGACGACGGCCTCTCATTTCTTCCTGGTCTGCGTTTGAAATCAGGTTGGTTTGCTGCAGAAAGAATAGGCGCGACGAGTTCGCTTCCTCCTGGAGTTCTAGCATACACAGGCGCTCTTCCACACTACACGACAACCTTCTGCCTACAAGAGCAACGAAAACAAACACAAGAAAAGCCATGCACGTGCACATACATGCTCGAAGCTCGTTCACCATTCTGCTTGTGCTCGCAAGGTCATGATTTACAAAGTGGGTTAAGCTTTAAGTCCTTGTCATTGTTGCTTTGCAACCTTGCTTTTCATCGACATTCTGCTTAGGAGGTAGCAAGTATGTTGTATCTCTTTTCTTGTCAATCACCATCTTCTGCCCTTTTCCATGGCATGGCCACGGTTTCTGCCGTCTTCTGTCGGTCAGTGCTGATGGATGTTACTGATGCTGCGTACTCCTAGGTCCTAAGATGTATCGTCATCGCCATCACCGCCACCAGCAAAAGTGCAAATTCCATCCTCCTCATCGACACCTGCACAGTCATCAACCCTACGCCCCAACGCCCCCGCCCCCGTCCCCTGGTCCATGTCCTCCGAGGCATCTCCTAGACCTTCTCGAACCTTTCCTTAACCATGGCAGCCAGGGAGTCGGAGGTCTTCTTCGCATCTCCCAGGAGCATCTCGGTGTTCTCCTGGCAAAACTAAGGCTCGAAGCTCTTGTCCCGAGTGTGTTGAGGGCTACGCCCAGAAATGTTTAGGTTAGGGGATCCCGGTAGCCGTGAGGGAGAAGAATGTTAATTATGTGTCATGCTTCTCCACTGAGTCATCATCAAAACGTGTTCGGCGTAGGTCGGAGATGCCATGCAAAACAGAAGTTACGCGGAAGAGCTCCTCCCACCCCGCTGTACCATGCCAACCCCTCCCGAGCGCACCTTGTAGAAGACGGGGTTGTCAAGATCCGCATAGCCTTCACCGGATGAGCGAGCGCGCGGCATGTTGCTGCTGGACAACAGGCTGACACAAACAACATGACCACTACCTGGGATGGAGGATCATTAAGGTAGTCGCCGGGGACTTAAACATAGCAGGAGCAGTTATTGTTGCACCAGTTGCGCTGCTACAGCATGCCAGTCATATTTCTGGGGCTCAGGGAGACAGCCGCTTTGCCAGCCTCCGCCCATTGACCGCTTGCAGAAGATCACCTTCTTTGATCGCCAAACTTCGATCACCGGCATTCCCCAAATGGCGCAGCCTTCAATCTCCTCCAAGGGGCGTGGCTTCACACAAGTCGCATGGGTCAAGCAGGGCCAAGCCCAAAATGAATCAGCTGGAACTGACACAAGCACGTCCCACCCCATTGCACATCCTGCAGCTTCCGGATTTCGGATTTATTTGGCATCAGTATCAGGTGAAGGCTCGTCGTAACCGTAACCCTCCATCCCGCCTGCGCTGCCGAGTTCACGACATCGTTGGCGCCAACTACCAGCACCACATCGTTGTTCTCCATGTCGGGATTCCTAGCTCAAACGTCTAAACCCCACAACCTGAGGAGAGCGATGGAAGCGAACAACCACGAAGTTGATATTGGACAACAGAAACCACGATATCTGCTTCAAGTTCTTCCCCGACCCGCAACTCCGGTTCAAGCCTCACCCGAAACTAAGCGTACTTACCTCGTCCTCAACAGCTAGAGCTCTGGGAAGTGAAGCCAACACTGCTCTACGTATTTGCTTCATTCATCATTGCTCGAACGTGGCATTGATGACTTGGTACCATGCGCACACCATGCGCCCAATGATCCCTTAAACCGCTGTTTGGGGCTTCGGAGCTGCGGGTTAACGGTTCCGGGATAAGAAAATTGAACTCAAGTACTCTGAACTTCTCGATAGATGATTCGCGGCCATGACTAACACCACCAGTGGGCAATGCATGAGGGCGACGTGCAGTTCACGTCATTACGTCTCAGTCAGCAGCCTACGAAAGCCACAAGTGGGTGCAATTGCAATGGCTTTGTGCGTGTACAATCTAATGCCTTGTCCATAAGAATCAGGTCCAAAGGTCACTTCGTCCATCTCTAGCACCCACTCGTGGGGCACGCCCGCCTGCCGGCATCGAGCAGTTATCTTTTCGCCGCGGGTGGGGTTGAGGGTCAACGGGTCTTTATGCGGTTTATTTAAGAACACTGTTAGGACTGCTTACAGAAGCAAGCAAGAACGGATGGACGGATGGAGGGCGACACGACAATGCTGTAGACGCTGAGAAGTCAATTGGGTGTTGGTCTGACTTGGTTTGCCCTTCAAGCTACCCTTGAATATACTAGAGCCGCCCATCACATCAAGCATCCCAGACAAAAGGCCATTGACTCAGAACCAACCCACAGTTCTCTTGAACGACCCCAAATCCCCGAACCCAAACGTTCTTGACCCAAGCTTCGAATCGAAGCCCCATTTCAAGCACTACTCAAAAACAACAAAACTTGCAAGCTCCTATAGACTTGCAAACCCTCCTCTGCCAAGAGCACGTTCATCTGCCCGGGCATGCGTCCGGCCACAGGGTGGACACCTGTGGCTCAAAGGCATTCCTTCAATCTGAAAGTGCCTAGGCTTCAGAATTTTCTACTTAGAATATCTGCCCCAAAACCCTATTTACAGCCTAGAGTTACTGTTAATTATCAAAGCTCATGGAGCTTGAGAATTAGATCTTCGACTTGGACGCTTTCTGCTCTTTGCAAGGATTCTGCAGCCCCTCTCCGCTGTGATGGAGCAACGCTGCTGACTGGAAAGAACATGATCTCCACTCGCGGTGTCTGCAACCCACAACCGCCCAACCTCTGTACCCGAATACACCCCTTTTGGTATTGGTTGTTGCTGACTTTTTGCGGTCGTTGATTCTGATCTGTTCTTATACATACATATATACACATGCATCTATCTACCTATCTGCCGACCTACCTAGGCCGAAAAAACCACAAATATAAGTGTGTATGTATACATGTATGCATGATTATGAGGTATCCCTAAGTTCTTCTAACTCTGATTCATCGGTAATGCTGACTTGCTCAGATTCTTGGTGCCAGGAGGCCGAACTTCATGTTCACGCTGTTTGCTCGAAGGACGTTTGCGAGCTCTCCCATGGCGGTCCTCAGCTCACTATCGGCCCCTGTCCGGCCAAGGTAGCCGCTCTTTACGGTTTGGGGCTTACGGTTTAGAGTTGTTAGGCCTATTAAAGCTCATTTTTTGTAAAAATCCCGGGGTGCTGCGGGGTGTATAATGTCGAGTCCGGCTGATACAGCCCCGACCTTAGAACCATCACACCCCAAATCTTCAACACTCGACCGTCACCCCCTAAACCCAAATCCCACCGCCCTGGAACGCCCAACCCCAGAGACCCCCACCCAATCTTAACCCCTCAACACACAAACCTTACTTCTTCTAGCCTCAAACCCTACAACCGTAAAAAGCCCGAGAACCGAACCCTGGAAAGCCCTGAATGCCAGGAGCAAAGCAGCTCAGCGTCTGGGCTCGAGCCATGGCCATGCCGTATCCCGGTACCACGAGCACCTGAAATTGGGGCTCAGGGCTTTCGGGCGTTAGGGCTTTAGGGTTTAGGGTCTAGGGTTGGGGCTTCAGAGTTTAGGGTTTCGGGTTTAGGGCTTGGGGGCTTTTAGTCTTTCGGATTTAAGTTTTAGAGGTTTTCCTTTGAGTTTAAGGCTTTGGGGGTTTACGGCTTGAAGACTTAAAGTTTAAGGCACAGGTGTTGGCGGGCTTGGGGGTGTTGGGGATCATAGTTGAAGGTGTCGCAGTGTAGGTGTTTGATGTGTGCTGAGATTTGGCGATTAGGGGGAGGAACCTCTGAAAGTGCGCTTGAATCCGATGGCTCTGCGAGATTCGGGACTACGTTTTGTGGGTTCGGGGTTAAGTTGGGATTGGGGGGTTTAAAGGATTCAAGGATCGGCTTCCCCAAAATCGTTTCCTACATGGGTGGTTGTCAAAATTATGGTCCCTTTTTGGGTCCTTATTATAATACGGCACCTATTATTTAGGGTACCCAAAAAGGGACCCTAATTTTGACAACTACCCACATATTAAACACCAAACCACAAGCCAAAACACCAGGGCTCCTACTTACAGAAAAGTACGTAGTCTGCTCTGCGACTAAGACCCCAAGCTGATACTAACAAAACCTAACAAGCCTATAGCCCCTTGAACCCGTTGACAGTTTCAAGTCTAAAGCCCTGAACCGGAGCCGCACATCCCAAACCTGGTTTCACAGCTGCCTCCTTGGCTCCCACGAGCATCTCTGCCACGGCGGCTACACTCCTTAGCTGCTTCTCGAGCCCAATCACAAGGCAACAGAAACCCGCGAAATCCGAAAGAGCTGTGTGCTACAAGACCGGGAAACTCTAGCTGACCCTGGCTCTGCTCCGAAAGCCCGCATATGTCGGGCTTGCGGGTTATGGACCGGCATCTGGCTCAGGCGTTGCTGTAGGGTCGAAACAGCAAACTTAGCAGCGGTTGCGTCTCCTTGCTTACCATGCCTGAAGTGTCAGTACTTCTCAACCAAGTCCGACTGCGAGCAGTTAGCAAAAGCACTAACATTTACAACACGGGCAATAATTCCCAAACATAACCCGACTAGACCATGGCTCGTTTCCACATGCTCCTTGGGACCAGTGTCACCAGCACCTAAGCTGTGGTGCTTTCCCCGGGCTGGCCCTTCGCTGCCTCGCCCTGTAGTCTGTATCTGTATCCAGCCTCCTGACAGTACGCCCTGACCCTAACCCGTAAACTGGCGTAAACCCTGAACCTTCAACCGTAAACCCTCAAGCCCTCAAGCCTGAAGCCCATGTGTTACACCAGAGTTACGCGATGAAGCCTAAGGCAGAAGTCCCGTGTTGCCGGTTTTGGGTTCAGGCTTCGGGCAATGTAGGTGTATGGGCTTAGGGTTGCAGGGTTCGGGGCTCAGAATTGAGCATTGCTTCGAATGATATTTGACGGACTGGAGGGAACGGTTAGGAGCATAGAAGACCCTAAGCCCTGCTGTTGCACCCTCAACCCGACGCCCGAAGCCGAAATCCTCAGCCCCACACCCTAAAGCCTCTGAATTTGTGGGACCTTAGGGCGCGGACCGCTGGCAGCTGGTGAACTGTTGTAGCCACCGAAGAGCACGTTCCTAGGATTTGCACTTGCGTGTCAGCGATGTGTCAGCACGAACTTCGAATAGCAAGAAGAATCATCATCCTTCTTGCATACTTAGCATAGCAGCTCCGATTACGTGCTAGTCTGAGAAGTACTGCTGGATTCATTCATATCTTCGGGCCTCACGCCTACCGACTGGCCGGATCCCTATGACGGAAAATGCGTCTCCATCGCAGCTTCTGATCTCCTTCACACTGAATGCGCGGAGGCAAACTGCGATGTAATGCCGACTTGCAAAACGGACTGCACGACATGAACTGCTCGCTTAGCTGACTTCGGGATGTCAGAGTCTGAGAGATTGAGACAGAGAAAGACAGAGAGAGAGAGAGAGAGTGAGAGAGTGAGAGTGAGAGTGAGAGTGAGAGTGAGAGTGAGAGCGAGAGTGAGAGTGAGAGTAAGAGTGAGAGGGAGAGAGAGAGGGAGAGGGAGAGAGAGAGAGAGATCATGCTGAAGCACGAAGCCAAGACGGCTCAAACTTTACCACCAGGATCCACAACTGCGACCCGCTCAATACACAAGCAGCCAATAAATCATCGTCTGGGCTCATGATGTCTCGGTTCATTGCATCGCACCTTCTTTCGTGAGAACTCGGGAAGTTGCAATCGGATATAGACAGAAGCTTGGAATAGTTTTAATCTGCCTAGGGTTTAGGGTGCACGGTCTCAAATTCAGCAGTGCATCGACGCTGACTGTGAGGGAGCATCTGTGCCCGACAGGCTTAGACTTAGACAGGAGTGCAAGGACTTACTTTCGGCCGGGACGGGAGCGGGTTGAGATTCGACTTGGGCTGCAGGTGTGGTGTGATTGCTCGTGTCTCGTTAGGGCCTGCTGGGGGGGGGGAGGGGTTATACCACTAAAACTATTGATGCACCTTTATAAGCCCCAACGTCTTGCAGCCCATACCGTTCGCATAGTAGTCGTGGCAGCACCAGTAGTAAGAATAACAATGGCAATAATAGCAATACTAGCACTACTAGCAGTTGTCGTCGTAGTCGTCGTAGTGGTAGCAGTGTCCCTGGGCACATGATCTTCGTGAGGATGGCTCCGCTGAAGCCGATCAGAGACCCCACGATCCTGAGCTCTCAGAGGGCGAAAGAAGGATCCTGGGATCTTCCGGCTATTCTTTTGAGAAACTATTAATAATCTTATGGTTATTACCTTATATTACTGCCCAATTGCACTTACCAGAGATAAAAAGATAAAAGAACTTGATACTATGAGCAGCTTTGCTCGGTGCTCACTCGTTTGGGAAGGAGGGCTCGGGTCGAAAGGCGCAAAAACTCTATAGTGGTGAATGATGAAGACTGACCATGGCAGTCATAAGTCGTAGCGGTCATGACCGCGATGATGAACATGACCATGATCATGCTCAGCATGATGGTCGTCTCCTGTCTTCGGGATCTCTCAGGATCCGGCAAAGTAAGCAAAGCACCTGACGCCCCCAAAGCCCACACCGATCATCCCAGGCACGTCAGCACCGGGCTCTTCAGCAAGAAGCCCTGCGAGACACTGCGAGGAGAATAGGGCTTGGGATGAGAACCCTGGCAGCGAAGCTAATCGGACTCAGGGCTTAGGGCCGTTCCGTTCCCATTCTGATTTTCGGCTCTGCGGTCTGGCTACGTTTGTCGGCGCTCGGTGCCTTATACTGTTCCCCTCCTCGGAGTCCGTTCAGAAGCCTCTGCTTCATTGCTAAGCCGAGTAATTGAAGACTCTCGGGCTCGAGGAGTAGCAAGCCCAAATTCTGCTTGAGGTTTCTGAATCCGGATGCCTCTCATCATCTTGGCGACCAAAATCAAAAAGGCGACTTTCAGCATGACTACGGAGATGCTATTCTTGCGCACGGAACGATTTCGGTCCGACGTACGGTCTACCCAAACAATGAGCCTAAACTTCCAGGGTCCAGGCGATGGTTCGATTCTGTTGGCGCAGGCCGGGCTCTTTGGCTTGGGGTCCTACAGTCTCTCGGGTTCCTCCGCCACCAGGGCCCAGCCGGAGTAGGAGTTCAGCACGGTGATGCACACGGGCATATCACCTAGCACCAGAGGTGGAGGGACTTTGGGGAGGAGGCAAGGGTCGACTCTGGGGTTTAGGGTTTAGGGTTGAGTTTCTAGAAGTATCGCGCTGACGCTGGTTGAAACCGTCAAGAAGTCCTTCGGGCATGAGTTATTCGGCAGTGGGTGCAGCACGGCACTTGGCACTGGCCAGTGGGGCGCTTTGGCTTCAATATGGGGTTTACAGGAGTCGCAAGAACTTACAAGCGTCGTTAGGGATCAAAGCAAGTAGCAGCCAGTCAGAAATGGCGAGCCGCTGACAACCAGGAATGCTTTCGTAGTCGCCAGCAACCCTATAATATAGGGGCCTTAACAATTAGAATAGGGTTTTGGGGGGTGCATATTATACTATACTTATAATAAGGAGCCCCAAAAACAGCATAGGTAATGATTTAGGCCCCTATAGTATACCCCTGTTTTCTGGCTCCTGCCTCCTCCAACGCTGCCCACCAGGTGCACGCCCATGACGCAAGCCAAAGCGGCTACGACCCAAAGCAGGAAGATGCCATAGTGGCCTCGGGCGCATGGCCGGAGCACCGTAATAACTAAAATGTTTCTGGGTTTGGGGTGTTAGCGATTTCCAACTGATCCTGTGAATCTTGAGCCTGAATCTAGAACACTTGAGTGGCAAATGCACTGTGGCCCGACCCCAGCTGCCTGCGAGTTCCCTACGCCCTCCCTAAGCTCGATCCCGTCCGGAGCTCCAGGTTGGCAAATGCCCAAGAATACTTCTGAAGTCTTGCTGCGCACTCTCTTCCCTTACGTTCACTGCGTACATTGAAGCCCGCAACAGTAAGAACTCGCTCTATGCAAAAAAAAGCTCCTGGTGTTCCGTCCTCGACTGCGGCAGGCTAGGTGCTGTGGGGTGCTGGGTTAGGAAATCGCCTTGGAGCACGATCCTGCTAGATTTTGCTCTGGTCAAGTCCCCAGCCAGGTTCAGGCAGCCTCACACGAGGTTGACAAGCTGCTTGGCACGAGCAGGATGCGTTGTGGTCGTAGAGTGATGGTGGGGTGTGTTACAGCACGTGCAAAGCCGGCAGAGGATTTTGCGAAACTGCATCCAGCACAGGCTGATTCAATCGCCGTGGGTCCCCCAAAGCGGGAAATCGTCTGAGACTCCTGCCAGAGCTGCCCAGGAAGTCGTAGATCAGGTACAGGAAGAAGAAGAGTCCACCAAGGTTCAGGTAGTTCTTCCCTAGCATTCAAACTCGATGCGATGAGTTGCTTCGTGGTTCAGAGGAGGGCTGGGCATTTGGGGGTTTAGGTGCAGAAGTTCGCTTAGGGCTCCCAGCGTTTGATCTCACCCTCACCACCATAGCCGAAGCCCTCAATGCCAAACTGGTGAATGCTGATAACAAGAACAAGCAGAATCGTTGCACTGATTGAATGCAGATAAGCATGGCAATTATCATGGCAACAGCAAGAAGGACAACAACACTAATATAGGGGCCTTAATAATTAGAATAGGGTTTTGGGGTAATTATACTATATTATACTTGTAACAAGGAACCCCATAATAGTATAGGTAATTATTACTATATTAAGGCCCCTATATTAACAACAAGAACAGTGAGCCCTTCATCCTGGGCCTGGCAAGTCCAGAGGCTTGGACGCAAGGTTTCCGTTCAGCTTGCCGAAGGCTATCAGACCTGGACTGGAGAGGGCGAAGATCGGTCGAAGACACCTCTTCGTGTCGCTTGCGGCTCCTCAGAAATGCTACAGCAATGGTTGCTATTGTTAAAATCGAAACTATACGAGTGACCTATTGCCACCTTGTTCTCCACACTCGAAACTGTTGCTAGTGGAACGAAAGTGTTTCTTCTTCACATATCTTCCTACATCCTGGTGTGCTTCCTGCAAATAGGACCGCAGAACTCCATGTTAGTGTCCGGCTTGTCATCACCTCCGTAGTCGCTATCGTCATCGAAGTGGCGTGGGGGCCACCGCAATACATGCTGCGTGAAGCCCCCAAACATCGGTCGGGTGGATACTATAGGGGCCTTAATAAAAAGAATGGGTTTTGGGGCCCATTACACTATAATCATAATAAGGAACCCCCAAAATAGTCTTGGTAATTATTTAGGCCCCTATATTAATGGCGAAAGCCAGCGTCATCGGGCTCAAAAGCTGGTCAGAAACGACCAGTTGAAACGACGTGCTTCTCATACGAGGGGCTGCCCGTGAGCGTCACGCCGCCGATGAAGTCGCCAAGGACCGCGGCCACGTTTTCCATGGAGGCACCGGCCTGCAAGGTTGGATTCTCGGGTTATGGGGTTGAGATTGAAAGAAGAGGGAGAGTAGGTGGGCGGGCGTGCACGCATGCCCGTCTCGGTCTGTGCATACTATGTCGGCCCGATTGCAAGACCGTTCGGGATTTAGCTACGCAAGTTTTCCCTGGCGATGGGTGCTGCCCTGAGCACCTCTGGGTTCTCCACGAAGGAGCCGATGGATGTGCCTGGGCGAAGGTGTCTCATCACAGAATCGTAGCGTGAAAGTCCGACCCTGCTCAAATTGACATCTCCAACCTCTTCGTTCTGGTGCTCCGAATGCCCGGATCCTCCAACCAAATTTAGCCCTCGACACTAAGCCCTCAACCCAAACCCTAAGCCCTAATCCTGAGCCCTAGGCCCCAAACATTCAACGCACGCAACCGCAAAAGCCCAGGGCACACATGGCTGCAAGACCCACCAGTGAGTGGAAGGCCGCCACGGTCTGGGGCAAAGCGATGGGACCTGGGAGTCTAGTGTAAAAACGTCTGGTATATATGTAGTATAAAGTATATAGTACGTAGTATATAGTATTTTGTATATGGTATATAGAATCTAGTATATATGTATCATATGTAGTACCTAGTATATAAGATGGCTACTGAGCTTCAGGTTCTGATTCCACAGGGCTTCCGGGAAGGGCCGGAAGGTTTCATCTAGCTGCCAGTCGGGGTGTAGTCGATATTGTTTGGTGCTTAGGCTCAGGACTGACGGCTTCGTAGCCTGAAGCGATCGGGGGCCTTGGGGTGGTATTCGAGCAGGAACTGCCTTCATAAGCATGGAACATGGCACTTCTAGGCTAAAACTAAAGCTTGGGGCTCAGGGCCTCAGGGTTACAAGTAAGGAAGCATGCACCCAAGCAATGGCCCAGGCACTGACCCGCACACCCAGGACTAGGCCAGCAGAGCCTCCAATCCTTGTGGGAAAGCGCTTTAGGGGTTTAGGGTTTCGTCGGGGCTGCATGGTTCATGAAGCAATACCGTGCTTTGAATGGCCCTTTGGGTGCTTGCTCCGGTTATACGGGGGCTTTAGGTTCTGGACACCGGGAATGTAAGAAAGACGTCTTTGCATAATTACTTCTTGCTTCGACGTTGCATTTTGAAGGTCTACAGGTTTTGTTCAGAGAGCTTCTGCAAGCACTTGGCGATACTTTGCGCACACCTCGGGCTGCTGTTGACTTTAAGCTCAGGCTGAGGGGCTTGGCATTCGCGGTTTGAATCGCCTCTCGGGTCGCAGATACTGTAGGGGCCTTCATAATTGGCATAGGGTTTTTGGGGGGTCATATAGTTATAGTATAGTTATAATATACCCCAAACCCTAGTCTGATTACTAAGGCCCTACAGCATTAGACATCTACAAACGAAGACCCAAGTGGCGCAAGTAGGATGCTGGCGATGAAAAAGCCTAGGTCACCGGCATGCGGGACAGTTTTGAGTGCAGGGTTTCGGCGTTCGGTTAGGCTTTCCGGGTGTTTGGTTCTGTATCGGGTTGCCGAAACTGTCTGCTGCCTGCCCAACAATCTTGACAAGCCTCGAGATAGAAACTCGCAAACACTTTGAACCGAAACCCTCGGATCAAACTAGCGACCACAAGGATGGTGGTTTGTGTGAGCCTAGCCTACGAAGGGCTTCGAGCTCCAAGCTTGGAGCTTGCCCACCGTCCAGGGCCCAGGTCCCCGGGGCCACGAAGGTCTCCGGAACGCAGACTTCAGCTTCAAGACCCAGCTATATGACATACGAGTTCACAGACAGTATTCCGGTTGACGTATCACGGTAGAATCAAAAGGGGGGGTGGGTGGTGCGGGGCGAGGCGCAGAAAAGGCTTCAACTAAAGCAACTGGAGCGGGTGTTTGGGGGGGCATGCGCGAATGACCATGTGGGAATCAGCGAAAGCCCTGAAACCCATCAATCCTAAACGAGACGCGGAACCAGAGACTCCGTGTCGAGGGATGGGCCAAGGGTTCTTTGTTTCATAATCCTGAACCTTAATCCCTTCACCCGAAAAGCCTACGATATGTAAACCGACCCCTCGCCCCTCAGCGCTAAACCGGAAACCCTCTGAGCCCTTGCAATCCTAAGCCGTCACGCCGAAGCCGAATATGGGAGCCTGAATCATCACCAATATAAGTCTGTAGGATTCCTTAATATACAACATACCTCAAATAATAAATCCAAAGCCCTTTTCTAATCATTCAGGCCCCTGCAGCCTGCATCATCGATTCCGTATACTAGCCTGTTTTAGAACCCTTTAAAAGATCCGCTTCTAATCATTCAGAGGCCAGAAACTGCCCGAGCTGAGGCTAACCTCGTTGGCGTCCGGGGGCTTCGGATGGGACACGGCTTTAGGCTCTGGGGCCGTCTAGGGTTTAGGATGCTTCAGTTTTTGTTTTGGGGGCTTAGTATTTAAGTTGCTTCGGCTTGAGGGCTTTAAGCCCTCAGGGCCTCAAGAATTTGGGGCTCACTGTTTCGGAAGCTTGGGTGGTGTTGGGTGGGGTTCGGTGTTCCTTCGGGATCCGGGGTAGCACAACATAGCAACTGCAGCTCATCGCAGAGAGTATCTAAGAGATGCTCGCACGAAAAGTCATCACCTCCGCAGGACTTGGGCCGTAGCTTGTCCAAAGACGCACGTCGCAAGTCCCGGAACTGGAACCTGACATCCTGAACTGGCCTCAACCCGAGACCCTAAACTCCTCAAAACCCTGCAACCCATGAAGTGAACAGACGCCCAGAAGCCATGGCAGCAGACATAGCCCCGAAGACGCCGACCATCCTGGCAGGGAGTTCTAAGGCTTCAGCAAACCCATCCTGTACAGCATTCATGTGCATCCTTCTCGGAAATTTAATTACTTGTCTTGTTACAGTGGAAAACATTTTCAGTTCCGCCCGTCGGCTCAAAAACACATCCGGTAGGTGGGGCGGTATACTCACACCGGAGGAATTTTGTCTGCAAAGTGGCCGCCCCCGCGCGCAGGGTAATGGTCCGACGAGTGATGAACTCATGCAGCTTGGTGCACTTGGATGCTTTGATGACGTCTCCGATTGCGGATGTGCAGCTTTTGCAGCCCTCGAGGGGATGGTTGGAGCTATGCCGCTCGTGTGCGGACCCTGTACCGGCAAGAGTTAAGAGAGCTAACAGGACATGGTGCCTGCAAACTCCGAACTCGACACAGCAGCATGTAAGCGATGGTATTGTTGTGGGGGAGAGAGCAAGCAGTGTATCCTGCGGCTCTCCTTCTTTGCTCGAACAGTCGCTATGATTCCCTCTTGCGCCTGTACCAACGGATTTGGAGCGACTGAGGGGCCGAGAGTGCATAGTCACCAATCACCGGATAGATGCGAAAGAACGAAACACCGTGGTGCAGGGACATGAAATTTACTGGTCCGCTGTATTCTACTACTCTAGGTATCTGGCTGCTTGGTGATTGGTGATCTTGTATTTAGCTAATGGAGACTGCACATCATGAACATGTGGGCATTTCTGTAGCATTCACTGTCTCGCAATTAAAATGGAAACTGACAGTTTCTGTCATCGACAGCTGACAGAAGATTCATGTTCAAACCTCTCAAAGCTAATATAAACAATCCGTAGATCGCTTCATTTGCCGGGATCGTCTTCAATGAGAAACCCTGCGCTCAAAACCCCCAGACCCTGTTACTAACTACTACAGGGGCCTAAATCAGTACCAATATTATTTTCAGGGTTCCTTATATTGCAATTATAGTATAATGGGCTCCAAAACCCTATTCTAATCATTAAGGCCCTATACTACACTCCTAAACCATAGACATCGACTCGAAACACCCAACACTAAACTCCCCAAGCACTGAGCCCTAAAAGGGGGGCCTCAATAATTAGAATAGGGTTTTGGGGTATACTATACTATAATTATCATAAGGAGCCCGCAAAATAATATTGGTAATTATTTAGGCCCCTATACTACAGCCCATATTGTCGGGACCAAAGGGCCCGAACTTGCAGCCCGCGTTGGCGGAGGACATGGTCGCCAGGCCCCCGATGGCGGCAATGCAGAGCCTGGGTCATTGGGTTCTTTTAATGCAGGGTTGATAAATTGGGGTAGCGCGTTCCTTTACGGGTTGCTTTGAAAGGAACCCTGTAAGGACTACTACACGGCTTGGTTTATGGGGTATATTATAGTAACTATATAGTACATTCGCATAGGAACTGTATAGGGGTCAATGTTACTGGGTATCCCGACACCTGTATTACGGGGTCCTGCTTTAGGCTTGCGGGAGCGTTAGGGCTTTAAGGGTTCGGCTTAGGGGAGTTGTGAGTACATCTTTCCTGCAGCTCTTCATTACTGTCTGCGCTTTACGGCAACTTCGCATCCATTGCACTGTTGTATCTGTCATTCTTCCTTGCTGCTTATCAGGCTGATGTTATGGCGTGGGAAGAAGGTGCTGTGTGATTTGTCAGGCAACATTTCACTTCACTTCCGGATCTTCCTGTTCGTTTTGTTATTGAGTAGGAGCCTCTGCGACTGCTACTATGTACCACTGTTACCACTCCTCCTCCTCCTGCTGCTACTGCTCGTAATCATATGATGACTATTCCATTTTAAACAAACTTACAAAAATAGGCCCACTGGGGCCGAAACCCCCTAAAGCCCCTAAAACCCTTAAAGCCCATGGTGTGCTGGCTTGCTGCCTGGCTGCAGGGCAGACACCGTGCTCACTGCCTTCAGGAGCTCCGGGCTCGTCAAGCTCACGAAGAGGAAGAGCAAGCCGGGCAGCAGCATGAAGGGAGAGTAGTCCTTGCAGCACGTCTCGGGTTAGGGTTTAGGGTTTAGGGCTTAGGGTTCAGGGTTTAGGGCTTAGGGTTTAGGGTCTTGGGCATGGGACATCTTTCCGGTTTCGGATCTAAGGCATGGCGGTAACAAAAGGATGACGAAGTGATCTTCAAGTTTCCGTCCCAGTACTATAGGGGCCTTAATAATTAGACTAGGGTTTGGGGGCCGTTATACTATAAACATAATAAGGACCCCCAAAAATAGTATTGGAAAATATTTAGGCTTCAATATTATGAGTTCGCAAGTTTCACTCAAGAGCCTATTCAAGCTGTGTCTGCCGCCGTCTTGGAAACAACTTGTTGATGCAACCTTGTTTGGGAGCTTCCGGAAACAGGGGACCCTAATATATAGTACCCTAAATACGAGGATCCTTATTATCCGCCGACCCCGTTGTGGGCGGCGCCAGTGAAATAATAAGGGACACCCCAATTTTCGGAAACTCCCATTTCCGAAGCTGAAGACTTGCACCCGACTCTACAGGGCTGGCGTCAAGTCCAAGGCAGAGCTCAGAGAAGGCAAAGGGGGAACCACATACTGCAGATATCATAACAACATGTTTGCACATGCTGCTGCACAAGGTTGCTCTGTTTATAAACAGATAAACGAACAGCCAAATGCATGAAGGGGTTCACCGGTTCAGTGAATGCTGTGTCACAGGTCCTGTTTGCATGCGTGCATATTGCCAAGGTTTCCGAAACCCAAAATGGCCATTCTGGCAACACTTCCAGATTTCGGGGTGCAGGGCTTCAGGGTTGTGGCTCCAGGTTCAGGGGTCTGGCCTAGCAATTAAGGAAGGAATCGGAGAGGAAAAGGGAAGCTGCTGAAGCTTGGACGTAGGAAGAGGCCCAAGCGTGTGGATGGCGGAATTCAGGGTTGGAGGGCTCACGAAACCCTCCACGACGCGCAAACTCTGCAATCTTTGCGCTCCGCGGTTGTAGGGTTTGTGCGGTTGCGGGTTTAGGGTACTTGGGGCCTGAGACCCCTAATTAAACCCCTTGCTGAGCCCGACACTCTGGAAAGCTAGACCCTGAGCAGGGCCTTGTCTCCGGGCTTCTTAAAGAGGTCCAGCATGCGCTGCGAGACGACGAAGCCGCCGATGATGTTCACCTTGGGTTTAATTGGAGGCCTTAACAGTTGGAGCATTACGCTACTATGATACTCTATGTGGGTTATTGAAGTTTTCAGGCGGTTCAGGCTTCAATTAAAGGGTAAGGTTTTGGGGTCAGCCTACTCGACGCGACTTATCATACTGGCGCTTTGGCCTGGCTATGACGCTGAACATCCAATGAATAGCGGGTCAGGGCTTCAAGACTTTCGTGTTCCGACTCTGAGAGCTTTGGATCTTGGCTTAGGACTTAGGAATTGGAGCTAGCAACGGTGGGGCTAAAGCACATGATGAGACTGGCTCAAGGCCGGAATTCCAGACGGCCCTTGATCCTGAATTCAGCCCCCGCCACACGCGCTAACCCAAGCCCGGCTTTCAACCTACACCTGAGTCTGAGTCTGATTTGTGTCGCGATGGTCATGCCGAGGACATGCTGCAAAAGGAATCGGCACCGCGCGAAGCCAGAGTTGAAGTTGAAGTGGCTTTGAGGCAGGGGAAGTTTGAGCCGCACGGAAACTGACACCAAGCCCCGCGCTGCAGAGACGAGGATTGCGATAAGTGCCAGTAGTTGCGCCGAGTAGGAGGACCTTAACGCAAACCCAGAGCCCAAACCCTGTCGTTGGAGCATAACTAGAGCTGACTCGAACATTAGTTCTGATGAGACCAGGCCGAGAAGCTTCAGGTCGCGACGTCCTAATATCCCCTCTCAGTTCCTGATATAAACCGTCACCGTCATTGCTGTTGCAAGTAGTATGCAGCATGGCGACGGCAGACGGAAAATCTTACATTCAGCATCAGTAGTGCTCGTCGTCGCCGTCGTCGTCGTGCTCGTCCTCGCCGTCCTCGTCTTCCTACTCGTGCTCCTCCTCGTGGTCGTCGTCGTAGCAGCAGCAGCAGTGGTAGCAGTGGTGGTAGCGGTGATAGTTGAAGTACTAGTCGTCGCCGTAGTAGTAGTCGCAGTAGTTGCAGTGGCAGTAGCAGTAGCAGTAGTAGCAGTAGTAGTAGTAGTAGCAGCAGTAGTACCTAGGCCTCGCAGCAGCAGCAGGGGCAGGAGAGGAGCGGCGGGAGCGGCAGTAGCACGAGCAGCAGGAAGAGGACCGGCAGGAGGGAAAGGTCGCAGCTTAAGAGACACCCAAGTGTCCCGGACCGAAGTCACGTTCAAGGATCCCACTTCATTTTATCTGAAGCGTGGGGTTTTGAGCTGCAGAATTCGGGCTTGAGGTCTAAGGTTGTCCAAACTTTCACACTTTCACGTGCACACAACCACCAGCGCAAAGCAAAGCCACGCTCGGTCAAGCAGAAGGAGACCGCCGATGGCTGTCATGCCAGAAATGGCGTTCGTCACCTGAAGGCTTCTTCGGATTGCTTTGGGTTTTGGTATAGGACCACACAAGAAGGAGCTGCAACAC
This sequence comes from Symbiodinium sp. clade A Y106, assembly GCA_003297005.1. Classification (NCBI taxonomy): domain Eukaryota; class Dinophyceae; order Suessiales; family Symbiodiniaceae; genus Symbiodinium; species Symbiodinium sp. clade A. The sequence goes on from BGNK01003907.1 coordinate 41,891, forward strand.
TTGGTCCATCCCCCTTTGTCCTAAAGACCCCAAACTTCACAACAAAGTACCTCAAGCACCCCCTCAACACTCAGAAGATTGCGTTGGTTCCTGAAAATGTTTACCAACAAGAACTCGAGGACAAGGTGCCGACATCAGCGGCGTGTGCAGCGCATGGGCCACGCCCCAGACTGCCTGGTAGCCTGCCGCCCCGGCCTGGGTACCAAACGTGCACTTTCGGGGCCTTGAGAACTAGAACAGGGTTTGGGGATATATTACCGCATCCGTATAGTATAGACGATATAGGGACTATAATTCAGGGAATTTCTTATAATTCCACGAATTTATTACAAATTTCAGGCCCCTGTATTACTTTGAGATGACCGGTTGATATACTCAGAATACTCGTGCTAAATGCTATCACAAGTCAAATGCTAATTTCGATATTCATGCTAATAGCAGTCATTATGACGACTACTGGCGGTGCTAACTTTTTGGAGATAGCACTGTTTCTATTGACATTGCCGCTGTCACAACTACTTGCAAAACCAGCCTCGTGGTGTGAATATTACTTCTCGCTACAACTACGAACAGCCGTGCTTCTGAACAGATCATGCTGTGGCAATGATTGCTGCCTCGTTCTTTCCTACTTACTGCAATTAACATTGCTGCACGGCTGTTGCTGATGCGATTTCTGCTGCGGCAGCGGCTGCTGTTGTTCCTAATATTCATGTTGCATTGCTCCTCCTCCCCCTCCTACTACTACTCCTACTCCTACTCCTACTCCTACTCCTACTCCTACTCCTCCTCCTCCTCCTACTACTACTACTACTACTAGTACTACTAGTACCTACTACTCCTCCTACTACTACTTCCACCACTACCACTACTACTACGACTACTACTACCACTACTACTACTACTACTACTGCTACTGCTACTGCTACTGCTACTGCTACTACTTCTACTTCTGCTTCTACTTCTACTTCTACGTCTACTTCTACTTCTACTTCTACTTCTACTATTACTACTACTACTACTACTATTACTCCTGCTACTGCTACTACTACTACTACTGCTGCTGCTACTACTACTACTACTACTACTAGCACTACCGCCACTACTACTGCTATTGCTGCTACTACTACTACTACTACTACCGCCATGAATCTTTAGATCCAAGCAAGCAGCCAAGAGGAATGTGGAGAGCAAGGACGTAGAAACTCCTTCGCCTTGGACGGGGCTTTTGGAAAGCTATGCGAATGGAGGTCTGCGTGCTGTAGAGGCTAGGGCTTCGGGTAGGCTAGGGCTTCGGGTCTTTAATTCTAGGGAGAGCGTATTCGAGGTTTGGGGTTCTGAAGCTGCATCAACCGTAACGAATGACGAAACCGCAGCCCCATTTCCAATAGCTCAAAACCCCAATCCACCATCAACAACGCCCGGCAGCTTTGTTCATGTCTTGTATGGCGAAAGCCAATACGACGCAGTACTTGCTAGTGGTAACCAATGACATTGGGTTTTTGTCCGTTCAGAACTTTCCAGGAATTCCACGATGGCACTTTGGGCAACACGAGCATTGACACCATAGACACGCTTGCATTTAGCAGATTAAATCGCAGAATCAGATCGCTGCGATTTGGGATCGCAAGCGCAAGTCGTCTCTTGTTTGCTCTTCTGCAACGGTTTCGAACGCAAGCCGCGCGGTGTGGGTTTGAACAGTGCCAAGTCGTTGCCTATGCTGCTTTCAATTTAGCCTTTGGTGATAGCACTCGTGAGAAATCGGCGTAATGATTCTTGCAGGCTTGGAAAAACTGATGTAGCCTGCTGGGGCCGGAGCGGCTTGCACGACAGTTTGATTCTGCATTGGCCAGAACTCGAGGAATTTGATGTTCGCAGGTTGCTGGAAACGAAGCAATAAGAAGACACCGACGCACACTCAAGTTCAGAGGAGGATTTTGTCATGCAAAAGCACTACACAGAGGCCCTGGTGCATGTCCAAGTCTCTTTATGTCTCATTTATTTCACCTAACCCTCCAAGCTCGAGGGACTTGACGTGTTCATGCTGTTTGAAGCGCGGCCGACAGGCATCAAGGCACTGACAAAGAAGCCGCAGTGGGCGTCACTTTACACTGCATTCAGGGTTTAGGGCTTTGTTACAGACCCTCTGGCCTCCAATCTTTCAAATTTAAAGTCTGAATGTCTGGACCCGAATGCCAAACTTGCAGGGAGCACTTGTAGTGCTGAGTCGTGTGAGCTTGGTTCGGCTGTGGATTTCCCGTCATTTTGCAGCAAGTACATCGCAATGTCTCGAATTTTTGCGTATGTCCGACTGAAACAACCGATATGAGCATGCGGCCCCCCATGCCCATGTCAAGAAAATCCAAGCAGGGTGTGTCGAAAGAAGGTTCAAACATGCAGAAAGGTGTGACGCGAAGAGGGTTTTCGAAGAACCAACGAGGAAGCCCGTTGTCTAAAACGTCATGCGGTAGAACAGTAGTTGCTCGTGATGTTGTACAGGCCTCACAGTCGTGTACTGGATTAGGGGGTCTCAGAGCAAGCCCCATAGCCAGACTTTCGGCTTTCCGGTGTGCTTCGGTTGCGAAAGCAGTGGAGCTTGCTTAGATTTGAGGGTTTTTTAACTCATGATGTAGGGTTTGGGGTCGAAGACTCGAACAGAACTCCCAGCCCCCTGACCTGAAACCTAAACCGCAGAGTCCCCAAAAGCTGAGTCTGCTTCCCAGGGCCAGCATGAAGCTGATGGTGACTGTCAGGACGGCGGCCGAGATCAAAGCTGGGCACAGGGACGTCGAGGCTTTCGGAACTAAGGGCCTCGGCATAATATAGGGGCCTTAATACTTAGAATAGGGTTTTGGGGCCCATTATACTATAATTACAACAAGGAGCCCCCAAAATAGTCTTGGTAATTATTTAGCCCCCTATACTAAGGAGCCTCGGCATAGGGATGCTGGAAGATGCCTTCCTTTCTCCCAAAACCCGACCAACATGCCCCTGATACAATCCTACCGACCCCTTGCTGCACGAAGGCTCTGTGCACTCAACCCTGGGCATCCTGCCTGTGTTCATGGGGTTCGCTGCTGCCTTGGCCTGCGCTTGTGCCGACACCGGCTTCGGCTTGATCCTCGTCGGCCAAGAAGGGTTTGAGGGTCTGGAACAGGTACTATCGGGGCCTTAATTATGAGAAATGGGCTCGGGGTTATAAATATGATGCAGAACCCTTTAGAATATTACCGCGCTTCATCACACTAAGTACTACAAGAAGGCTGAAACTCTAGGGTGATACAGGTGCTCAACTGGTAGTTTGCAGGGTTTCTGACATCTCGTGGGATCGAAACGGGAGGGAGAGTCTCCCCAAGCAACAGACCCCCAATACAGATGAGCGATCGAGTGCTGGTCCACTGCAGCAAAGCCTACCTCCACCACCCCATGGCTGTTTACTAGCTGGTGCTCTTCCGACAGACTGATTGGATCATCTCGCTCCCACTTCCTACCCATACCAGCTGCAAAAAAGCGCACTGAACCCGGAGCGTCCTCGACCTTTTAAACACATGCCTAGCTGCGGCGTGGGCTGTGGTGGTGGAGGCATCGTCACCTTCAGCTTCATGCGATGGCGAAGCCGGCTTAGGTTTAGGATCTACCATGTGTGGAGGCTTAGGCTTCAGTTTCGGGCTTAACAGTGAAGGCATCCCTGATCCCTCGGCATTTCTACGTTCTGGCATGTTCTGACAGGGCTTCAAAGGGGAGCCGTTGCCAGACTCCAACCCGTAAAGAATTTAGGGCTTCTTGATCGCCATAGCTCTGGTCCATGAGGCCCTCACATTGTTGCCGCCGCGGCAGCAAACGATGCTGCGGGACACGATATCACCAGCCTGATCCGGTTCCAGGCGAATCGTCGAGGCTTTAGGGATCAGGGTCCAGGGTTCTGTGAGCAAAAAAAGGAAAGTAGGTTCTGGTGTAGGGCACATTAACTTTGGTGTTGCAGAAGGGCCATCAGCTTGCTCATCGGGGCTCCTGGATTCCGGAAAAGTTTAAGCCCGAATGGCGCCCCAGCCCCTCCCGAGTCCTCGCCCTTGTCCAGTGCGCCGTAAAGGTTGTCCAGCAGCGCGGCTGCCTTTCCTGCAAAAGAAGCGTGGTTTCAGCATTAAAGCTTTGGGGTTTGGGCTTCCGTCTGATCATTTGACATAAGGTTCAGGATTAGGCATGCGGCGTTTGGGGGGTGTGCCTTGAGCTCCCAAAGTTTTTGCATCAGGACACTTGCTGGGACTGCAGTTACGATTGCCATTATCATGATGATTCTTGGTGTCTCCTCTAGCACCACTGCATGGGGTCGAGGGCTCACGGCCCGGTCTTGTGGGGCATCCTCGTGGAAGTGCGCCCGACAAGTGTGACCGCAAGCCCTTCAACAGCCCCGGATCTAGAAGCTTCCACAAACCCCGGGTAAGACAATACAACTTTGAGGGTGAAGTCTGGTGACAACTCCATGGGCGCTTCTATAGTAGGGTCGTCCTTTTGGATGCCCTCTCATGCTCAAATGTCATGATTGCTGCCATTGTCATTGACGCATACTTTGTTTTGCTGATACTCGCATTGGCTTGGAAGCGAAGATTGTCTTCAGTTGCCTTGAACAAGGAAGAGGATCCCGGCGCTGACCTTCAGTGATGCATGTGACTCGTGACTCGTATAATATGGTAGTACTTACTACAACGAGGCATTATTCCCAACTGATGCCATTAGTCGTGGCAGCTGCAGCACCAGCTGCAGCAGTGGCTGTGCCGCGTGGTTGTTGTGGTGGACTTTGTGGGTGTGGTGGCCGTGCTGGCAGCGGCGGTCGGGGCTACCGTGGCAGACTGGAGTGTGGCAGTCCAATGTCGTCCGGTTACGGTGAGAATGATGATGATGATGATGCTGGTGGTGGTGCTGGTAGTGGTGATGACGTTGGTGATGGTGCTGCTGGCAGCGGTGGTGAAGATCGTGATGATTATGACCTTGATCACGATGATCACGACATTGACAATGTTAATAGCCGTTAATTTAACAGTACAGCTATCACTCCTTCGTTGTGGACACGTCTGTCGGGATCCAACTCAGAATAAACCTCCACGGCGGCCAGTCCTTTGTCGTGGATGTGCTTCAAGAGGTTCGACATGTTCTGGGCATACATGGCGCTGGCCTGCGTTGCTTGCAAAGTAATAGTTAATAGGGCAATGGGATTTCTGACGTCGAAAACAAATGAGCAAAAGTGCCCGAAGACTCTGTCAATGGGGATGCAGAATTTCAGCAGGTCTTGTGCTATGGGATTAGAACGGAATGATCTTGTGAAGCACTCTACGTCGTACTCTATGTTGCTTCCGAGCAGTACCTCACAAGCAGGGATGAGAAGCAAAATTCCCCCAACAACAGAAACGATAAAAGACGAGCTGGAGCCCCTGTCACGGCCTGTTCAGGCATCCGTGCTGGCAGATTCGCATATCCAATGATGGTGACCCCATTCCTCAGCCAGGCACTCGCAATCCGTCTCGGAGTAGAAATCAAGAGAGGCGGGGAATAGCGCCTTCATCATGAAGCTGCAATGTAGCTCCCTAGCTTAGCTGCGCTTCGACCTATGGGTATAAGAAGCATACGACCACGCGTCCGGAAACCCCGCACACTCAACTGACCCCAACAGATCGTTTCGCAGCTCAAAACCTCTGGCCTCTGGATTCAGAGCTTACGTACGGTTGGAGGATTATGGCATGTGAACCACTCCGCAATCCGAAGAGAAGGCCAAGTTTGGCAAGCTTCGGGGTGACGATGGTCTCGTTCAGCCTGGTGGAAGAAAGCCGTCGTTGGAAGGTGGGGTGGGGCTGGGCGGCTTCTCACCGGCACATCCCCAGCCACAAGTGGATAATCACGATATCGAAACGATCGCAACAGCCACAATGCAAAAAGGAGTGGTCATCATGCTAATAACCATCTGAAGGAACCCTGAAGCCGAGTTTGGGGTTTAGGCCTCTGTTGTAGAGCGACCTGAACCACAAAACCTGTGCTTAATTCTGAATTCCGATCAAGCTGAAGCTTGAGGCTCAAACTCAGATCCGAGATGGGGCGTTGATGTTAGAATAGGCTTCGGGGGTATATTGGAGTAGACTTTAAGATTAGATGTTATATTCTAATTACCCAGTAAATAATATGGTGACGATTATCAGGGAGTCTTGTTGCTGAGTATTCAGATGCCCAGCAGCTTGGTCAGCTCACAGTTGCCACCGCCCACAGCCGCCAAGTCCACGACTACGCTGCCCGGCTTCATGACAGCCACGGCATCCTGAACGAACCGCTCAAAGGACTTGAAGATCCGGGGCTGAGGGTTTAAACGTAGCCCGCGACTCCTTCGCGTGAAACTGGACTGCCGCCGCTATTCCTTCTCATTACGCTGCCGCTAGCAGCACCATGTCCACAACAACCACCGTTTCTGCTGATGATGCCGACGTTCACCACCACCATCACCACAACAAAGATCACTGCAATGAGCTACAGATGCTCTAGATCCTGCACCATCAGCCACACGCCCTTCCTCCCTTAGCTCAAAACCAACCCCGAACAACACCGCCCTGCCTTGGTGATGAGGAGGGGGCTCGGGCGCCCCGGAATGGCGGCAGTGCTGATGGCGATGTCGCACTCCTCCGGCACACAACAGAGCTTCCATCACTGTCCATCAGGGAAGACCCCAACCCCACACCCTCGGGGCCCGGCCTAAGGGGGACCTCGCAAGAAACGAGAACGGACGGGCGTACGAGGGCAGTTCAGGAAATTATCCAGGTGAACCTTTAGGTCCCCACGTGTTTGGTGCTTTGGGATTTAAGATTTTAGGACGTCGGGATAGTTCGCGACTTCAAGATGAAGTCGCAGACGATGGTCTTTGTTGCGAGGCTCTAACTCCAAGAGATGGGCTCTGCACTGTTAGGAGCATTTTCGGCGGAGCGCTGGCCGAAACACAATTCCCTGCTCACCTCCCACCAAGAATTTCACACAATGGTCGTAGCCCGTCGCACCTAGGGGTGCTTCTTGGCATGTCTGCAGGTGATACATCACTGCTTTGTTGGGCTCACACTTGTCCGTGCCGCACGGAAGAAAGCGTCAGCAAAATGCACACTTACAGCCAGGGTCTTCGGCGTCTTCCACACCTTTCGGACTTCACACCGAGCTTCTCAACCCCGACCGTAAGGCCCTCAAAGTCCGGTTTAGGAGTCTCCTGAACTCTAAAACCCTCTTTACATCGTCCTTATAGAAACCCTTTATACCCCCCTTATGAATCTAGGGTAACCGAAGCCATCTCCTTGAGGACCTGCTTGAAGGTCTCCTGCTGCACCTGCAGGGTTGGGGCCTCTAAGGTTTGGGGATTGGGGTTTGCGAGGGTTTAGGGCTTAGGGTAGCTAGGCTCGAACACTCAAGGGATGAGGCTTCGCGGAAGTCACTCGACTGACCCCCAAGTCCAAGGCCAACAGGATGATGGCGCAGGCGTAACATTGGGGGGAGGGGGGTCCTTAATAGTACGTAGGGACCTTGGGGCATGTTATGGCTTTCTGATATTCGGGGAGGAATCCGCATTACTAATTATTCCGGCATAGATAGAAGGGTTGTAGGGTTCAGGCCCCTCGGTCCCTACATCCTTGCGTCTAAACATGTCTAAACCCCAAGCCTTTTCCTGAGACACTCAGGATTCTGCACTAGACTCAGGGCCAAATGTTGTTGATTCAGGCTCCTGAAGGCAAACATGCACGAATGACGGAGTCGTCTTGGATGGTGGGACCTGGTAGGGTTATGTAGGGTTCAGGGCTTTGGGTGCTAATGTTAGGGTTGTAGGACTATACTCGAAATTCCCAGCCCAATAAGGGAGGCCGTGGCACCTTCTTGAAAGCGTCCGAGGACTCCTTGGCGTAGCCACCTTGGCCCTCACCGCTCTCCTTGAAGTCCACCTTCACCCACTTTGCGCCCATGGAGTGCACCTGTGACGAGTTACAGGCTTGCGGATTTCACAGCAACAATCTGGATAGCAGCCAACAGCCAAAAATCACGCTTCATCCTCGCCGTCGTGACATCATCATGATCAACATGACCATGACCATCACCCTGATATTCGTCATCACCATCAGCAGCATCAGCAGCAGCAGCGCAGCAGCAGCAGCTTCACCATTTTCATCTTCAAGTAAGAAGTATTAAACCGAGCCGTAAGTACTAGACTAGCTAGACACTCAACAATAGCCGCAAACAGTCCGGAACGTTGCTTCAGCATACGACCATGAACACAGGCATAAACAAGTGTCCCGTACCCAGTTAGCGCACCGCAGTTCTGCAAATGTGGCATTCAAAAAGAAGACTGGTGGAAGGAAAAGGCTGCAAGCAACGGACATGGCGAGCGAGTGAGTTGTGGTATATCAGAGAAGTCTCATCATCACACACGGCTTCAAAGCTCCCACCTGGTCAGAGACGTCGCGCACGTCCCATGCTCGCACCTAGGTTGTCTCAGGCGGGTATGTCAAAGGTTTTTGGTGCCGGGTTCTATTGTTCAGGACTACCCCCTTAAGGCCCGAAGGCAGATGCGAAACCCCGAAACCCTGAACCCCCAGGTCTAGACCCCTTAAAAGACCTGAAGCCCTTATAGACTTATAGAAACTTCTAACAGGCCTTATAGATTCCCCTTCTAGTATCCTTACCTTAAAGATTCCCCTTACAGTATCCTTACCTTAAAGGTTCCCTTTATAGTACCTTTATGCTTCTAATTTGGTGTCCGAGGCACCACAGATCCCAGAGCCTTGGAGGTGCCGATGGCCGCAAGCCCGGCCACGCCGCAGCCGAGGACGAAAGTCTGGGCAGGCCTGGGGGCGGTTGTGGGTTTTGGGTTTTTTGTGTTGAGGGCAGGGTTTAGACTAGACTTTAGGGAAGCTTAGGGTTCTTGGGGGTTTATGGCTTCCAGAACTAAAGTAGTGATTCCTTTTCTATTTGAGGTGTGCCTTCAGGGCTGTTAGGGTGTGGGGCTTTGTGGATGCAGGGTGGCTTTGGACTGATACGGTTTAGAGCAAGCTCACGGCTGCCCGGGCTTTGGGGTCCGAATCTTTCGCATTTCAGGGTTCATTGCATATTTTATCAACATTTAATCATCTTGTTCATATAGTTTGTTACTACTGTGATTTAGTAGTACTATTTACAATATCAACATTGAAATTTGGTGGGTTTAGGAGGGCCTTGTTCCTCGGGCTCTGTCAGGTTTAGGAGCGTTCCTGAGGTCCAAGAGCAGCGTCATGTAAAGACTAGCAATACTGTGCAACACTAGCAGCATTGATACTGTAGCTGGTACTGGCACTCATACCAGAAACGCCTTGTCCCACTAACAGTTCGGTAGAAATCGCTTAGCTAAGAGGCGGGTATTTGCCCGCCGCTGTCATCTCGGCAGTGTGGAAGCGCTGGTAAGAGTGTGCCTTGGGAGCTGCGAAGCTGATGTCGATGCAAGAGCAGCAAGCACTGCGAGACGTCAAACCTGCCAGTCCCCAACCCTAGATACTTCGTACAAATATGGCTGAAACTAGAACCTGAGCATCCCGAAGCCGCAACAAACCCATTCCTTGCCGAAGAGCAAAGGCCAAAGAGATTCCCTGCAACGCAACCGTTTAAAACAAAAGCCTCGTTTGATTGAGGAACGTTGGCTGCATTGCGGGTGTAGGATTCAAGATTCAGGATTGAGAGTCTCCCGGTGTTGAAAGATCTTCAAGGCTTGTAGATGGATTTGGATTTCGGGGGTTTTACCAAGCTTGCTTTCGAGCACAGGAACCCTCTCTGATTCTGCTAGAAATCCTTATAGAGCAAAAGCCCTGAACCCAAACACTAGAGCCCTGACCCTAAACCCTTAAACTCCCAAACCCTGAAACCACAACCCTGTGCCGCCATCCTACAGCACCCCTCTGGAACAATCAACAAGCCCTTGTACAAACCCCCTTGAATTCGCCAAACCAGCCCTCTTACCACTCCCCCAAATCCAGACCGGGGTACCGCTTCAAGCACGGCCCGGTGCCCAGCCACTTTGGCCTGGGAGCTAAGAACGTCCAGCCTCGGATACCGAAAGGTAGGTCTGCGTGTCAAGGCTTGGGTTTTCGGAGATTAGGAGTTCAGGAGTTTCGGGGTTTGGAATCTAACCCCTAGGGCATTAGAGGTTTGATGATTCTTTCGGGGGTTGGGGTTAACCACCTGAGCCGGCTGGTCGCGTGAAACCCCGAGCCCCAAGTCCCGGACCATGCATCGATAAAACTTACTAGTAGAACTCCGGCCCTTCCCGAAACCCAAAGTGCCCGCACCCCTTCATCCCGAACACCCACTCAGAAGCGCTCAAATTAAGCCGTGGAACTTCTGGGCGATGGTGATGCGAGGGACCGCAGTGACCTGGGCTAGAGGCCAGAGCGCCAGAATGGAATCCTGAAGCCTGATCGACTGTACAGTCATCTGCAACTTGTGGTTTGTGGTCTGGCTGTAGGCTGCAGGGGCTTCCAGACTAAAACGAGGCCCGACTCAGACTGCCGCCTGTCTCAGGTTCAGCTGTCATGAGGCCGGAGTCTCCAACTCTTCACCTTTACGGCAGGCCTCTGCAGCCAAGCAGCATCCACCACTGTGATGCGGTACTGATTTGCTTTTTGGATGACCTCCTCCGGAGCGCTGCGGGGTCTAGGACTGAAAGAATTCGGGCGGTAATTTTCGTAATCCGTCAAGAGCCCGGTCTAAGAGATCGCGTGGTGGAGGGAAGAGTCAATGAAGCTTGAGCATCTTTACACACCTGAACTCAGCACGCTCAGCACCCACCGTATGTAGTGTAAACGCCACCCCAAACCCATCCCGTGATGTTTTCAAACCGCGAATCAACACCCACTGTCCCTAGACCGTGAACGTGCCACAAACCCAAAGCCCTAAAATGCCCAAACTCACTCCCTGTGACTCCTTGCCCTTGTCTTGCAGACGGCCAACCCAGGAGACCAACACCTGTGTCAAACTGAACAGCCAACTGTTTTTGTTTGCCTCACTTCTCAGACCTGGGTTGGCTGAGGTTCGTCTAGAGACTCTGGGCCGCTATGGGTCTATGGAGGTTCTGTGTTTAAGGACTCTGCCTCCAGGCGTTTGGTTTAGGGTCCTAGGCTACTAGGTTTAAGGCTTCCGGGTTTTGCTTTTTGTGGCTCAGTCTTTTGTGTTGGGGGGCTCGAAATGCAAAGATCATCTTCTTGAGCGACTACGTAGGGAGTATTGAATTCTCTGAGATTCCCATGTCAGAGTGGTGCGGTGTTTAGTGGGTTTCGGGGGCTTCTGGTTTGGCGCTATGGGCGTTTGGAGCCTGGGGGTTTGGGTGCGGCTTCGTGACTACAGGGCCAAATAGGGTTCAGGGCTGAGGTTCATCTTAGGGTTCAAGTTTCGATTTAGAGCTTGGAGGCGTTGCTCATGCCAAACTCCAATTCAATCAGGCGTGAAGCGCGGGGGGGGGCTGGCCTACTGGATGGTGACAACGCTTTATGGTACCGCATGTTGACGGTGAGTGGCTTGAAAGCGAAAACGATCAGGATGCGAAACACATACTGATTACCTTAACACAAGGGCTTCATTTCGTAGTGAAGTATGGCAGACTGTTGACCTCTGCAGTACCATACCGAGGCCACACAGGCATGCCAGAAGCAATGATATGGACAGTCCGAACGAGCAACAAATCAAGTCAACAGAAATAATTTGGTAGCAAGTCGTAGTAACGAGTGCGGCGCGGGCCTTGCAATTCATGATCGAAAAGTCCTGCACAGGTGCCTCTAGAGCGAAGAGAACCTGTCGGCAAGTGTCGGGGTGTAGAGTGTAGAGACTTTGGAGCTAAGGTGGGCGAAGCTAACGCAGGGGCCTTCATGATTAGAATAGGGTTTGGGGGTGTATTGTACTACTATAACATGTTGTAACTATAAAAAGGAACCCCCAAAATGCTATTCTAATTATTAAGGCCCCTACATTCATGTGTGTCTGAAGGCTGTGGAGCAGCCCTATGCTTACGCAAGCTCCTTTCAGGGCCCTGAGCGATTAGGATGAAGGAATATGGGGACTACTATAATAAGTTATAAGGAGGAACTCTTGTAGGGATCCACCCTGGTTTGGGGTTTAGTTTGGGAGCGCATCAGTCAAGTACGCTTAGCCCTGAGTGCTTAGGCATGGAACCAGTGTCCAGAATGAACTCATGAGACTTCGCCCCAATTGAAAAAAAAACAAGGCCCGACAGTCCGAACCCCAAACCCAAAAAGCAACTTTGTAACAAAAACACCAAGACTGCCAAAACGTCACGGCCCTGCAATCATCTAAAACCCGCAAATCTAGGCCCAAAGCCCTAGAACGAACGCTGAGCCCAAGAACTGTCGCAGCCAAAAAAACAAAACCATCAAACCCCGAATAAGCAGCAAAAACAAAAAACAGTTAAACATAGTCCCAACAACCAACCAACAACCAGAACACTAAACCCCAACATCCCAAACCTCAGAGGCGAAGAACGCAGCAATCCATAACTATCCAAACCAAACCCCAAACTGACCTAAACCCTAAACCCTAAAGCCTAAACCCTAGCACATCCCCAAAATCCGAAAAGTAGAAGTCCAAACCCCATCAAGCCCCAAAGCATGAAACCCCAAGAATGTTCTTCACCCGAACCCCCCCCCCTCTTCGAGAGGGTGCCTGGGACTTTTCGATCACGTTTCCCCTGGATTCCAGCAGGCAGCCTTTGTCGGCATATGCCTGAATATGCGGTATGGGATCTGGATAGTGCCGTTTGGGATTCAGCCGGCGAGAGCACAAGTAAACCTGAGGGCAACCCTAACACTGTAACATCCTGAAAGCCTACGCTTATCCTGAACCCTAAACCCTAAACCTAAACCCCCGGTCTTTCTCAAACAGCTCCAGGTGTATTGTTGCAACCTGGCGGCCTGGTCCGAGAAGCCGGCGTAGACTCCAGCACCTGTCGGTCGCGATTTAGGGCTTTGGGCCTTGCTGCGTAAGGCTTTGCGGGGTTTAGAAGGGGCCAGGGGCTCGGGGCCCGGGCAGAGGGCAGAATGCTTTAAGGAGCCGAAAGCCCTCAAAGCAGATCCTGCCTTTCTCCACGTATACTGCGTATCCGTCCTGTCAAGGCTGAGGCGAGGGACCAACGGTCGGAGCCCCAACATCTAAGAGCTTTAAGAGCTTTAAGTGACACCGCGGTACAGGATTTTGAGAAATCTTGCGATGCAAGCTTGAGGATTTACGGAAAGTCTGTGTTTTAAAGTCTTTACGATTTGGACTTGGGGTCCAGAGTTGAATTGTCCTCTAGGAATCTGGCGGTTCGGGACATGTTCTGCATCGAGCGCCTGTCTACGAGTCTTTCATGCGCTTTTGAGCTGAAAGAAGCAAGGACCGTGATTTAAGGTTCCGGTTGTATTTTTTGGGGGTCGCAGCGGCGCAGGAGCAATCCCCTCATCCCCCTCCCGGTACACTCATCTTGACTGCGAAGAAAACCCAACAATAACAATATGCATTACATATTTGAGATAGTTCTCTCTGTATGCGCATATATATATATATATACATATATGTATACACACCAGCACAGCCAACCCCGACCGCCAACCGCTTTTTTTCTGACTTGAACGGTCATGCAGCAACCCCCCCCCCCCACTTCACTTCCCAGAACCGCATCTTGCCTTCATCAGCTGCGCCGCCACATCGGGTACCATGCTGACCCGCGGGTCGCCTGGGCCGGAAGTCTCATACTCTAGAAATAGATGTTGCGGAGCCCTGATCCTCAGGGACTTTTTGTTTCTATTCAGGGCCCCCAACTGAGCCAAGGGCTTCACGGCTTCAGGGCTTAGTCCCCCAACTTGGCGCTGAAACCTTAAAGGCTTAAAGGTCCAGGGAAATCACAAAACGGAAACCACACCTTCAGGAGAGTCCAGGTTTGGGGCTTCAGCCGGCCAGTTTTTGAAGCGGAGGTTGCCTTACAAACGACTTCTACAGGAATGAGTACTGAGGCTCCCATGTTAAGGCTTCTGTTGCAGGTGTGAGGCCGCAAAAATTCGCAAGGGCTTTGTAGAAGCAGCTTTTCTGGTAGGGTGGACAAATGCGAAACCAGCATCGTCCTGAATCTTTCTATAGGTCCATACGGCAGTTTCAGAAGTCTCCTCAACCACCTGATCCGAAACCGCATGTGCACACAGAAAAGGCAATTTACCCGGCAAAAATCATGTGAGCCAGCCATTCTTCTTGCACATCCAGGAGGCCCTTTGAATTCTTCGCATCCGGGCTGAAGCCCTCGCTCAGCACTCCCAGCACACACCCAGGCTTGGCCTTCCAAGGATGCAGGGCTCTCACGTAGGGGCCTTAATAATTTGAACAGGGTTTTGGGGGCCCATTATACTATGATTATAATAAGGAACCCCCCAAAATAGTATTGGTAATTATTTGGGCCCTTTTTTGCGAAGCAAAAACAGGGCAGAATCTGGGCACTAGGTCGAAGAAGCTCACACCCGAGGCGCCGTGGAAAGTCGAGACTGGGAAATGTCGACCACGTTCGTTCAACGGCTGGAGGACTCGAAATTCCGCAATGCATCCAGCAACACCCGAAAGCAAAATCAAAACTGCCATGGGAGACAGCGAGAAGAACTTTCGTTGGATCGTCATCATTGCGATCCTCGTGAACATCAGGAGCAGAAGGACCATCATCTTCATCATCAACAACAATCATCATCATCACAGCATCGCCACCATCATCAGGAGCGGCATCGTCATACAAAACATAATCGCCACTACCATCGTCATCATCGTCGTCATCGTCATCATCGTCATCATCATCATCATGACGGTCACCATCACCATCGCCAACCTCGTCGTCATCGTCATGGCCATCGTCATCATCACGATCATGCCTGTAGTCTTGCGACGGCTGCCAGTTTTGCCATTGCCATGGCTATTGCGACAGCTGTTTTTTTGGCTACTTCTCCTGCTGGCTTTGAGTTCGGTTGGGTCCAGCCAAAGCGAAGTCACCACCGACCGTTACAGCGGGACCCTCAAGCAACGGAATGCCATCGAGGCCAGCCGAACCCGAAGTGCTCACTCCCTCCCCGCCCTCCCACACCACGCACTCACTTGCTCAATCACTCACTCTCTCTCGCTTTCCCTTTTTCTCTCCATATCAGTACACGTATACATATATATACATATACATATACATATATATATATACTTATTATTCATTTATTAATTTGTTTAGTTGTTCATTTTTATATATTTCTATTTATTTATTTCTACGGGGACAAACGATTGCCACGTCGGTGTGAAAGCTTGCTATTCAACCTCTGCCTCACGAGTGGCCCGGCCACACCTAGTAATCAATGCCACCTCTTTGACACGCTGCATCGCTCTACAAGTATCAAGTATTTCGTGTATCTATTCGGGGTTCAGAGGCTCAAAGACGTACCCTTCGCCTTGTCATCCTTCAGCAGCGGGGTTGCCGATGCCATGTGACCTGCAGGGGGCGTCAAGTGACGGTTTCGTAGAGCGCTTCGGGTTCAGGGCCTAGACAGAGCTTGCTCAAGCTGGTCGGATTGGCCTGCCCAATGCGGCAAGTGCTTGGGGACGCTTCCTGATACCTCCGCTAAAGCAGAAATGGCTGCGGTGGAAAGATCCCTCAACCCCTGAACCACAAATCCTGAACTGACTATCGAAGGAGGGTGAGGCTATAATGACAACGTGAGAAACGAATCCTGGACCCCAACCAGCTGGCTGAAGAAATACGAAGCAAACCGTTTACCAACGCCAGAGGCTGCGCAATCTCCCATTGCAAATGTTAACAGCTGAAAGAAGATGGGCAGGAAGGAATTCTGCGGACCGAAACCTCTAGCATAACGATGTCAACCTGACTTAGTGCCTGGCTGTTGAAGAACTCTTAGCTACAGCTAGAGACATCAACCTCTGCCGCCACCAGGACCACCTGTGGTCATCTTGACCCCGGTCCCCACCAATTTCCCTCCGTCAGTATGGGTTTTTCTAAATAAGGCCTACTCTTTCCTGGGTCTATCCTGTTCTCGAACCCTGCAGGCCGAGTCTGCTGCGCAACGTGGAGGTGCAACCGGTTGAGGCAGCGCCGCAGGCGGTCGAAAGTGGAGCATGGCCGCTAGAGTGGGTGGCCTTAAGCTTCTTGGTTTTACGGGCTGAGGCGATTTGTGATCCGGAGTACCGGAAAGCCCTAGCTGAATGCCATGCTGGGTGACTGCTGGGCCTTTTAAGTGGTGCATGCTACTGTATCTCGCGCTCTGGCAAACGTCGTGAAACGCGTTTACGCTCCTCTGCTGTGGCCGCATGGCCATGCCACCGACCGCCTTAATAATTAGAAAATAGTATAGGCAATTATTCAAGCCCCTATATTACAGGAAGGGTGCGGTCTTTCGAGCCGGAGTCGGAAGATGGAGGACGGCTGTTCGGGCACTCATGTGGCTTGCAAGACACACGATCCTGAAGCAAAACGTGGAACCTAATGTAGGGGCCTTAATAATTAAAATAGAGTTTGTTATACTATACTGACTATACTATAACTATAATAAGGAACCTACATTAATGCCGAAAAGCTTAGGTCAGTCACATATTCATCTCGTGCCGTGGCTGTTGCAGTTCAGCTTGGGCGGATCCTAAGCTTACAAGTGGACATGCGTGGCAGATAAGGACTTGTAACGATGAGGTCGTAAACACGCCTGAAGTGGAGGAAGGTATGCAGTAGCTGGAGGTTCGGAAGTCACTTTCACTGAAGGCATGCTCAGCATTATCTGGCTGTCTGAGACAGCAATTCAAACGTTCAGCTGCTGCTTGAAAACGAATCCGACGTCTCCTCTGCCAGTGGTTCCTCCGACGGCTCATCGGAGTCACCGTCTGGAGGCAAGAGCAAGCGAAGCGAAGCACAGCATTCCCAAGAGCTGTTCTCACGGTTGTCATTGGCACTCTCCGCCCGCATCGCACAATGCCGCACAATTCTGCCGACTTGTCGAGAACGCTCGTTCCCATCTACCCACTGAGCAAACAAGCCCATCTCTTCGCTGAAAACAAGCTGCTGGATTTTCCAATTGAAGACGTCCACGTCTGCGATCTTTGCCATGATCATTTCTTTGTCAGCATGAGACGAAGCCAGGCATTGCCTGACATCTAACAGCGAGAGCCTGTCGTAGTTTCGATCTACAGCATCTTGCGACGAAACCTGTATTCGAGATTGCATGGCCAGCACACTTGCCTCAAATTTCTCTGCAACACACCATGCCCGGTAAAGTACGTCGAAAGCATCAACAACCACGATCAGATGCCCGAAGCCCGGCACTTCCATTGCCAAGTGTGTCATCATGTCATCGAACTTGTTACGTTCACACCTTGCGTCAGTGTGGCTGAACACTTTTCCACATGACAGTTGCAGAGTACAAATGCCTCGCCGGTGACTGAGTCATAGTGCTTCCTGTCCAAAGCGGCCCACTCCGGCGTCCCCTGCGGTGGTCGGGCCCGAAGCCAGCACAAATACTAGCATGCTGGTTGATGCAAAAGGCACACACCCAGTAGGCCGTGTCCAGCTTGCCGGCTAACCTGGACCGGACCTGTTCAAAGCCTGTCATGAGCCACAAGTTTGCTTCTGACGAGGAAGCACGATAGCGCCACATGGCACGTAGGCACATGCCAGAGAACATGCCGTAGACGCATATGCCCAGTCCCAGCACTGCACATATCAGCATCTCCATGCCCACAACGTGGGCGGCTCAGATCGCCTGCTTCCTAGCAGACCCCCGAACTCGGCTCGTCTCCTGTAACAGAAGACTCAACTTGAGGGCCAAGCTCCTGCATGTTAGAGCCGTGTATGCAACCCACGCAGTACACAGCACTGACAGGCTGACGACATAGCTCCAGGAATGGAACGGAGAAATGTTGTGTATGAACCAGCTCAGGCACATGATGTGTATCCACATGTGAGGGGAGGAGGTCTGCAAGGAGGACCGGATTCCCATAATTCGCATCTGCAACAAGTATAGAGTCCAGCCAAGTGCAACACACTGCACTCCACAACCGAGCTGGAACAAAACTCCGGCGGCCAAAAATTGGGCTAAGTCACTCAATATGAGTGAGACCTGCTCCGCTACCGCCGCAAGCCAGAACGCGAACATGCACCACTTTGCATCGTGTGTGCAAGTAGCTCGCAGGTGCGTTTTAAGCATGCAGCAGTACCGAACAATCCCTTCTGCAGGCGCGAAATCCACGGAAATGCCCACACCACGCATGGATAGCCTGCCAGAAACGTAACAAGCAAGGTAACCAAGCCGCAAACAGCGACCGTGCATCTGCGGGAGCAGTGCCTGCCAGCCGAAGAGCCAGGGACGTGCAGAACTCCGAGGCATAAGCCAAGCCAAGCGCTCAATGCGGATCCCGGACATATCAAATTCTCGTAGAACAGCGTGACCCGCAGGTGACTGTGGCCGAGCTGTAAAGGGTGAGGCCCTGATGTGACTCGGAGCTGCCAAACGGTGCAAAGCACACGGCCAGCAGACCCAACAGAAGGCTGCAAGAAAGCAAGCGCCACTTGACTTCAAAAGCAAGAGGCCTCTGGCATCCGGAGAGCATTTTGCGTGAGGAAAGTGCACGAATATCTTTGGGCCAGTACTTCTGCCTGTTCAATCTTTCCGGCGTCTCGGTGGCTGTTGCCGTGGTGGCATGGAGGCGAAGTTGGCCGTGCAAAAGGCAGAGAGAGAGAGAGTCTTGAGTCTTGAGTCTTGAGGCGACACCTACGTATTTTTGCCTAAATCCAGGATTCTTGGAGTGCTCGTAGCGGATGCCTGCTCTGTTTGGCAGGCGATCCGGCACAGAACACAGAATTCTCACAGCAAAGCTTGAAAACTTGCAACGTCTGTACCCTCACCTAAACTGACTACCCTTGCCTGTTCTCAGCATGTATAACACCGTGCCGTGGATTCATAGGCTCTAGGCTGAGGACTCTCCTGGGATTGTATGTTGCTTAGGTTGGATGCCTGTGGCGGTTTGTGGCAATCGCATGTCAGCAGACTCTGCTGACGACTGTTCGCTGCTACCGGCTCTTGTTGACAGCGCACGATGATGTTGTCACACAGAACCCCGTCATCTGCCTCAACCCAGCCCCATATTCGGACCCGTGCGATGCCCAAAATCGGGACTCCAATCCAAGCTGCGGGCAGTCTTTTGACCCACAAGCGTTGTCGTCGCGAATCTTGGCGCCCCGTTTCTTTGGGAGCTGCCAGCAGCTCAGACAACCTGAAACTTCCCAGGGTTTGGGGCGGTTCTTGCATTCCTAAACGGAAGCTTTAAAGCCTTGAGGGCCTGCCGTGCATGAAAAACCCTGGACACCAGATCATGCTGCTGAGAAAATGAAGGATAATGAAGGATGCCCCGTGTATGTAGTTGTAAAAGTACCTTATCTTCAGCTATCTATCTATCTGTCTATGGAAAGACCGATCTATTTATCCACCTATCTACATATAGATATGCACACATGCAGTTGGTGCTCCTATTTAAAAGACAAAATGCAGGTGTGCATTTATACATTTACATACATACCTACCTACCTACCTACGTACATACATACATACATCGCATACATGCAGATACTGTACGTATGTATGTAGAACCCCTTCGAGGAATCTGTCACAGGCGCGCATGCCTGAAAATGTACACGCAAAATTCGACATTGTCAATGGTGCCATTAGCGTTTCTTTACCCAAGTTCCAAAGGCTCACTGATTTGGCTGAGCGCCACCTGCATCCCAGCCTCTCACTCAGCGACTAAACCATAAATTCAACCTCTCGATACGTAAAACATGCAGTCCAGCGTTGGACAGGTCGCACTCTTCAGACCTGATCAAAAACGAAAGGTATTAATCGCATCATTAAGAAGCCGTGGTGGTTTAAAACCTCTCCTTGACCAAAACAGGCTTACGTATCTTAAAATCATTCTACTAAATCTTCTTCATTCTCTGTAAGGCGTCACCGAAAGCTGTCCCTTGTGGAAGCCTCGAAGAAGCCTGGCAATTCTAATTCTGACGTGGGGAAACATGCACATTTGTTGCTACAAGCAAGAGGAGCTCCATTTTCTTCTGCGCGAGACAAAGTGTCTTCGTCTATTGGACGATAAGGACTGTTCGTACTTACCGTTAAACACAAAAAACCCTTGCAACGTATATCTGATATCTTCTGCTGGCTTATAGGTGGTTTGGAAATGAAGAGCTCGACATGCTGTTAAGTACAGTACAGCCAACTGTCCTGTACCCAACGCCTGAAAAGAGATAGACGTGCTCGTTAATTCTTACCCAAGTGAGATAGCCAACCTTCGTCTCGCTGAAAGATTGTAGGAGCTCCATTACTCTTTGCCACTTGTACGGGATAAAGGACGAGGAGTTGTCTGACTCCTTCTATGAGGAGAACAAGAATTCGAGTTCGGTTTGGAGAGCCCGGGAGCTTTGTCGTTTCAGTTCTAGTGGCCGGGGCTCTCTTGTTTCTCCGTACTATAACAATTGAGAACCAGCCGGCTGCACATCACGAGTCAGCAAAAGAATAAAACCAAATACAAGTGAAACAGAGAAAAGCACAGCACATTTAAATCCAGAGTTCTTCTTCCTAGAAGAAAGCTGGCATCGACCGAAGATTCTTGAAGGGTCGCAAGGATTGCACTGCCCTGGGAATGATAACCGAATAATCAGAAAACATGAATGACATTGTGCGCACATCTCTTAGACAATGAACTGCAGGATAGTTGCTGTGACGAGGGTGCTTGGGAGGTGGCAAGACTATCGAAGGAGTAGTTGCGTGGATGGGCGAATGACAAGGCGAAGGCTGCGATTTGCACATGGGCATTTTCCGTACTCAGAAGATTCAATAATGATTGCGACACTAGATGAATGGCAATCCGAGCGCCGCGAGTTAGACTGCTCTGTGACCATGAAGAACACGAAAATGGTTACTTTCCTGCTATCAGGGACACGAAGAATGGCTGCCTTGCCGACTCGTATAGAATATTCTAGTATGGTCTGGTATGTTTTCGAGAGACTATGCTATGCGAATCGCCGGATTTTGACCAAGGGCCCGGCATCAAACCTTGTCCAAGTTTGTGGCCTGAAAGCATCGAGTCTGAACCAAGGACAACGTGCCACGATCATGTGGGTGGTTGTCAAAATTATGGTCCCTTTGTGGGTACCCTAAATAATAGGTGCCGTATCATAATAGGGACCCAGACAGGGACCATAATTTTGACAACCACCCATGTGTTCTCCCTTGCGAATCCATGCTTCCGCTAGATGCTTCTGTAAGGCTTCTCTGAAGAACACCGTGTGCGCTTGCTTTCTTCTTCCTATCGTTACAAGTGAGATAGGGGCCTTAATCATGAGAATAGGGTTTTTGGGGCCCATTATGCTATAACCATATTACGGAACTCCCAAAATAGTACTGGTAATTATTTAGGCCCCTATAGTAAACATAGTTTCTCGGTCTTGGTCTCCCAGGCCTTGAAAAGCGCATCCCGACCGTCCAGTCTCACGACCCAGCGCTGGCGGTCTCGGGCAAAGTGTTGGAGCACCCCCACCTGTCACCGGTCAGTGATTTCGGGATTTAAGGCCAAATATGGGGGCCGTAGCCGTAGTGAGTGGAATAGGGTTTCGGATCATTTCTTGAGTACTCATGAAGGAACCCTAAGGAATACTATCATCTGTTAATTAGGCCCCTGTATTGATGCGGGCTGAGGTCATTGGGCAACGAGGGTTGAAATACTAGGCAACTCTGACATATATCCGCCGACCCCGCTGGGGCGGCGCCCAGAAGTTAGACTAGCTTCGGCGTCAGTTCCATGATACTCAACCCTACTCAACCCCATTCCGCCCCACGCAACCTTACCTCGGCCCCAC